>JAJPUD010005108.1:102616-168564 GCA_023553655.1 Myrmecobius fasciatus | reverse complement strand
GAAGGAAGGAAGGAAGGAAGGAAGGAAGGAAGGAAGGAAGGAAGGAAAATTTAACCAACATTTCTTAAGTACCTTTTCTAAGAATGGCATAGTATTAGATACTGAGGAATACAGACACAAAATCAACACAATTCCAGATTTTTTTTTGAGGGGAGGGAGGGAGTTCGCCTGATAAAGGAGGGTTTGTTGTCAAAAAGAATAAGCCTTGGGTTCAGATTTTGACTTTGATACTTATCAGCCCTGTAACACTAGACAAGCCATTCAGCTTCCCCATGGGAAATTAGAGATATTTTACTGTACTTTCATCACAGGGATCATGATTTTCTCCAAAAAGAAATCTTATCTTTCCTATAGCCCAGTGAGTAGCATGGTCCTGCCCATATAATAGTCAATAGTCACTTCCAAATGATTGTGTAACAATGTCTGCCTGAAAACCAAGTAGATCACATTTTACTCCTTCCCTAGAGTGTTCAGTTACCCATAGGAGTACTGTGGATGAAGGCTTTCTCCAAATGGCTTTAGACCAGATCTGTCATTTGTAAAGGGTGGTCCACTGTACCCCAATTTCATTTACTTGCTATCAGATTAGGTTTACAGAAATGTGTGTGTGTGTGTGTGTGTGTGTGTGTGTGTGTGTGTATAGCTGAGGCAATTGGGGTTAAATGACTTGCCCAGGGTCACACAGCTAGGGAATGTTAAGTGTCTGAGAGCAGATTTGAACTCAGGTCCTCCTGACTTCAGGGCTGGTGCTCTATCCACTGCGCCACCTAGCTGCCCCTACAGAAATAATTATTTCCAAAAGTATAATCACAAATATACACATTTATTCCACCAATAGAAAAAGACACAATTCTCTCTCTCTGGAGAGAGAATGAGGAATGGATTGATAAACTAGTTCTGACTCAATAGAAAGGAGCACACATGAAGACAGAATGGATGAAAGAGAGAAGCAGAAAGAGAATAGTAAAAAAAATAGCTACTAGTTCAGTTTCACCAGTGTAAAGACATAATTAACCCTTTGGTAGAGGATGAATAGACCTTCATATTAGGCAATCAGGACATGCTTCTCCCTGATAGAGAGAAGGGCATCTCCCTGATAGAAGAACTGGACATGCCCAGACAAACCGAAGTAACGATTATGAATAATGCCTGTCATTGTTCATTCATTCATTTAACAGTTATTTATGAGCACTGTTCTGAGAAGAAAGTTTTGTTAACTGTAAAGCTTGGCACAAATGTGAATTATAATGATGCATAAACAACTCACACTTTATTTAATGTTCTTTTGCCTTCTGAAATTAGTTATAACCAATAAGTCTGAATCAAAATATTTTCTTGCATTTATTTTCATATTATATTTTATAGGAAATATGGTGGTCTGGGACTATTTGGATTTACAGAAGAATAAACTTACATCCAAAAGCCAAAAAAGAAGAGTTTCATTTTAACATGGGTTTTAAAAGGGAGAGGTCAGCCTGTCTAAGCCTGGTCCTTTAAATATATTCCCCAATTTTCAAGAAAAGACCAGTTAAATAATCATTGACTCTTCTAGCCACATGGCCTTTGTATAAACAGTGATAGTATGAGATAAATAAATGGCCAAAAACTGCCAATCACTGAGACCAAGATCCATTGCTCAAGTAATTGGATCAGTCTATTCAATATGAAGAAGTCACCAGTACCAAGACAACAATTCATCAAAGAAAATGTTTACATTGCCTCCTAAGGTTTCCACCCAAGTGATTCATTACTTGTGAACTAGAAAATAACTAAAAATTAGAAAGCAATTTCTAAGTATTTCTCCATCAAAATCATTACCCAGTATTAGAGTACATATTGTGAAAAGCTATACCAGAGAAAGTGAATACACCTTTTTTTATTTTTTAATGAGCAAACATTCCCTTTCATTAAAGGAATCATTTCTACAACCCCTAACTTCATTCTAGGTGGCTGCATCTATTGTTTCATATCCAAGATGTATATTCAATGAGAATACAATTTATCAAACAAGTTCTTCTGAAACTGAATGATTAATTTCGTCCAACAAAAGGAAGCTGGCAACCCAATCTCTCCACTTTGCAATATTAGAAATACAGGAGGAAAAGCAATTAGATTAAGTGCTACTTCGGTTAACAAATTTGTTTCTTATCTCTACATCTCTCCTGTGAGTACTCTTTTCTCTCCTCTCACACCATCCCCCTAATTCAGGCCCTTATCACCTTTTGCCTGCTTCCTAATTGATCTTCCTGTCTCAAGTCTCTCTTCACTCGGACCTATCTCTCCACAGCTGTCAAAATGATTCTACTAAGGTTTATGTCAATCCCTCTCCCTCTAATAAACTCCAGTGACTTCCTATTACCTCCAGGATCAAATATCAGTCTTCTTTCTGTAGGGCATTAAAGCTTTTCACGACCTAGTCCCATCCTGTCTTTCCAGTCTTCCTATCCAAGATTCCCCTTCACAAGTTCTCAGATCTAGCTAAACTGACCCCTTTTTGGTCCCTCCTATACAGCATTCCATAGGGTTGTCCCTGATGCCTGGAATTTGTACCATCCTCACCTCTGATTTTTAGAATCTATAGCATCCTTTAAGACAGCACAAATACATTCTGGAGACAGCTTTTCCCTATGCCTTTACCCACTAATGACTTTGCCTCTCATGTGCTTCTATGTGCTTTGGGTATATCTTATATTTGCCCACTTACATTTTTCTCTATTAGAATATAAACTCTTTCAGACTAGATACTGGTTTTTCTTTTTCTTTTCATCTCCAGGACTTAGCACAGTGCCCGATTTAACACTAACTAAATGCTTGCTGATTGACAGATTAAATGACTGCAAAAGGTATTCCTTTCTGGACTCAGAAAATTCCCAGGCTTAGTGTCTCCACGAAACATTTTCTTTCCTTACCAGTAAATTAAAATATCTGCTAACTCCCCAGGATCATGCTAGATAGCTATGTTTTGTTTCCCCAATAGTGATCATAGTAGAGGCACAGAAAATGCCTCTGGAAGCCAATGTGCTACAGTGAAAAGCAGTACCAACCTGGAATCAAAGAACCTGGGTTAATATCTCTCCTCTGAAACCAACCCTGGAATTTAGAGAAGTCTTTTCCTTTTTCCTCTGAGTCATTCTCCTCTAAGACTCAGTCTTCTTCTGAACCAGTGTCAACTCCAAATTTCTCAATCTCCTTGAGCCTCATTTTCTTCATTTGCACATCTTACAAGTCCAGCACTTTTTTCATATTCTTTTGTTACAGAACTTGACCATATAAAAAATGCACCTGGATCTCAGTCCCTCTTTGGAGCAGAGGTTCTGACTTCCTTCTCGATCTGAGACTTAAAAAGAACCTTCAGTATCACAAAAAAAAAAGTTTGGTTCTTTCCCTAAACCAGGTACACCTTCTCAAACTGGCTCTTATCCAGAGCCATTTCTAAAGTCATTAGCACTTTGTGCTTTAGAGTGTAGTTTATTTGCTTATTTGTTTTTTTTAAGATAGCATAGACTATGTACCCTGAAATCACAACATATTCAATAATGATCCACTATCCAAGAAAGCTTTCCAGTTCTTATTCCTTTTATGTTGTAATACATTCAGGCTAATCAACTAGGACCCCATATATCTAAGGCAGACATTCTTAACCTCCTTTTTTTAATGTCATGAAACATTCTGGTAGTTTGCCAAAGCCTATAAACCCCTTCTCAGAATAATGTTTTAACAATTAAACTCATAGAATTCAAATGAAACCAATTATATGTTTATATATATATAAATATGATATGATATAATATAATTGTTGTTATTCATCCTTTGTTTTCAAAGAGAACCAATAACATCAAAGGCAATGTCTTGAACATGAATTGGATTTAAGTGAGGCAGAGTTCTGCAAAGTTGTCAGTTTCACTCTCCCTTCCTGGGACATCAAAGTCCAATGGCAAGGCAAATATCAAGACTGGTGATAGCCTGGGATGCAGTGCAGGATCTTGGTGTCTTTGATGCCTGATCGAGCTCTAAGTGTTCCACATGCCTGCATCAGCTGCCTTTATAGTCATTGGAACAAATTATTCTCTTCTTCCCTTTCTTTCCAGAAAAAGTCTTCACATGCTTGGGATAGACACTCACCTCACCAGCAGGTTTGAATCCTGTCAGTTATCCTCAACCTAGTTTAGCCCATCTGTCAAGACAATTTACTAAGGTGTGGCCACTATACCTGCTATAGCTTCTAGAAGCCACAGGTGAGAGTTGGATGAAAGTGAACACCATATAGATGAGAATAATAAATATAATGTAATAGAAATTAACAAAATAAAATAAAATATGTATTTTTCAAAAGGAAGTCCATAGACCCTAGATTAAAAAGTCCTAGTCTAATTCTATAGATTATGATTATTATGAGTATTTTCAACAGATTTTAAATAATTTGTTAAATAGGTTTGATAGGTGTGGTTGGAAATTTTCACTAGAATGAGCACTTTGGGTGGAATTTATTCACTCAATTAATTGATTTATAATCATATTTCTCTATAAGGCCTTGGTAAAAACTAAATTTACATAACTCTCCACAAAGCTGTGATGATGAAAACTTTCAACAGAATATATTAGGATTTATCTCCCATTCACAGAATCTAATTATTGATCCAGTGATGGAAATGTTTGGAATATAACTATTCATATTCAATTTATCCACATGTAGGCAAAAATATGCATGTATATATGTGTGCATATTATATATATTATAGATGTATATTTCTAAATATACATATATGTATATGTTTTTGAGCTAGTTTCATATGTATACATGTATATAATTTTATATACATACACATCTATTTAATACTGTGTATATGTATGTATGCACATGTGCATATATATGTATTGCATCTATATTTAATATGTATTCATGTGTGTATATATTTTTACATAAATATAGTTTAGTACTATGTGCTCTCTTGGCTATATTATGTCCTTTTTTTCCTACAAACTGTTTGGATTGTTTCCCTATATTACTATCACCAATTATCAACTACCTTACTTTTCCAGTTTCAACTGAGATATTATGCTAGCCAGTGTTTGGTACACAATAGGCAGTTAATAAATTTTTGTTCCTATGCCCAAAGGGCTATAAAATTGTGCATACTTTTTGATCCAGCAGTGTCATTATTGGGTCTATATCTCAAAGAGATCATAAAAGAGGGAAAAGGACCTACATGTGCAAAAAAAATGTTTACAGCAGCTCTTTTTGTAGTGGCAAGGAATTGGAAATTGAAAGGATGCCCATATGGGGAATAGCTGAATAAGTTATGGCATATGAATGTAACAGAATATTATTGTTCTATAAGAAATGAAGAACAGGCTGATTTCAGAAAAGCTTGGAAGAGATTTACATGAATTGTTGCTGAGTGAGGTGAGCAGAACTAGTACAATATTACACATGGATAAAGCAAGATTATGTGATGATCAACTTTGATGGATTTGACTTTTCTCAGCAATGTAATGATCCAAGACAATTCCAATAGACTTGGGATGGAAAATGTCATCTGCATCCAGCAAAAGAAGTATAGAGACTGAACATGTATCAAAACATATTATTTTCAATTTTTTGCTGTTATTGTTTGCTTTTTTCTCATATTTTCCCCTTTTGATCTTATTTTTATTTCACAATATGATTAATATGAAAATGTATTTTTAAATAAATAAATAAAAGCTTGATCCTTTGCCTCACATCCTCTCCCCCTTTCTGTTTACTATTCTTTATCACTGATATTCATTATATGAACATTAATAGGCTTTCCCCCCAAAAAAAAACATTCAGCACAGTTTGCAGCCATTATCTCCAAATTCAACATGCTGCTACTCTCTTGACTTTGATTTCTCTTCTCATTTGCCATCCTTTCGGTTTATGTAAATATGTTTTGTTTCAAAGCTCTTCTCTAACTTATACAAGTCACAATCTCGCATTTTACTGAAGATTTCTCGTGTAAATAGTATTAAGAGTATATGTATTTTGTCTTTGCTTCTGATGTCATGGAAAGTAGACTGTGAAAGAAGGAAAAATATGAAATGGGAAGAAATATTGCAAAACCTGGAGCTATTATTCCCATTCATGTGAAGGTCCCTTCTTTCTCAACAAGAGATTTTTAAAAAATACAAATTTTTTTTTCATTTCTTCATAATAGGAAAGGTTGCATTTATTTATATAAAGAGTACTATATGCCAGGCATGATGTTAAGTCCATTTTCCAAATGTTATCTCATTTGATCTTTACAACAATTTTTTAAAATAGATGCTGTTATCATTCCCATTTTACATTTGTGGAAACTAAGATAAGTGATTTGCCTAGGGTCACACAATTAGTAAGTGTCTGAGGTTGAATTTAAACTCAGGCATTTTTGAGTCCAAGTTTGGCACTCTATCCACTGCACAAGCTACCTGACTTTGGATTCAAATCTTCTGGATTCAATTCAATTTCTGGATTCAATTCAAATTGGATTTCAATCTATGATCCCTGTTGTTTGTGTGAGGGTGAACAACCTTCTCTGAACCTCAGTTCTCTTAGGATGCTGGACTAAATGACTTCTAAATTTCTGTCCAGCTCTAAATATTTGATCCTGTGAGCCTATGGCCCACATATGTAACCTTGGAAAAGCCCATTCCTATGAGTTTCTGTTTCATCAGGAAAATGAGGAGTTTTGATGAAATGATGAAAGCAAAAGACAATGACAAAAAAGACTACAGATAGTAAACCATTTTAAAGTAGCATAATAATAGTAATACACATTGTTGACAAAATGAATGAAAGAGCATTTACTGAGCATGAATTATGTGCCAAGTTCCATATTAAGTTCTAGAAGTACAAAGTGGAGTTAGGAAGAGTCAGACATGACCAAACATCACTCATTTTGACATTTGATTACAGACTGTCTTAAAATTGTTGTTTATCCCATATGTGTATGTCTTGTTAAGAGATTGCCAGCTCTCATTTGGGGGAGTAATAGCATCTTAAATGCTTTCATTTTCATAATGCTCTAAGGTTTCATGGATTGACCATTTCAATACTAACCTTTAACTCAGTGGCTACTTAGCAACAACACACAGAACAATCCTATGTCAAAACTATAGAAGAGCATCAAAAAGCAGAGCACTGGAGATGTATATGGTAGATGTGAGTAGAATGCAAGGATCTCTAAAGAAGAATAAGAGTGAATGGAATCTTCAAGGAATAGTATGACAAAAAGAGAAAATGAGCTAGTCATAAAGCAATAGTGAAAGGTGAAGCGGGTACAGCCAGACTGCTCCACTGGAACCTTCTTTGATATTGGGAGAAAGAAACTCATACCACACATTGAGTCAAATTCCTGGGGAGAACTTTTGGGAGAACGTGATAAAGTGTTGAAAAGAAAGAGCAAGGATGGACAGATTTCAAACTGCATCGTTGAAAGGAATTGATGAGATCAGAAATCTATTTGAGTTTAAGATCCATAAAATACTTTCTTCAAAGCAACTCTGTGAGATAAGGAACAACCATACTCATTTGAAGTGAAAGAACTAAGTCTTAGAAGGATTAAAGGATTTACCAAAGTCACACATTTAGCTTTGGATAAATTTACCTAGTAAATTAGTAGATCTAGAATTCCAGCTTTTGTGTCTTTTACATCTTTCCATTCATCCCAAACACCATTCCACTATTTAAGAGTTTTGAGGACAGAGTGGCTGCACAAAAGAAACTTGTGTATTGAATTCAAATTGAGGAGAAGCCGAAGGAACGCAAAATGAGATCCCATGAAGGAGATACATTGAGATAGCAGTTCATAACTCCATAAAGTGTGAATACCTAGTCCCTTCAGGTATTTTTATTTAGTATTTCTAAGAAATTGGTATTTTTAGTATTTTTATTTAGCATTTTGTTTTTACTTATTATTTCAAAGAAAATTTTACCAACAAGCTAGTTTCCTACAGATACACTAGGCATGAAAATAAGTACATTGAGGCATTTGTTGATTGATACATTTAGGAGACAACTATATTCCTGGAAATAACCATTACTTCTTTATAATTGTATATGACTAGTAACTATTTCTGGTGTTTCATTTAGCCCAAAAATAACATACATATATTTCTGCCTAATAGCCCTTTAATACATTATCCCCTCTGTTTTTTGCTATAACTATCCAATGGCCAATGCTTAAAAGTAGAAAAATATTGAAAGACCTAAGTGAACATCAGCTCTTCCGTTCACTAGCTAGGATCACTAGCTTGACTAAGATATTTGACCAATTAGAGTCCTGATTCCCTGAATTTAAAATAAGACTTATTTGTGATGATAAAAATGAAATAACATATCAGCTTTTGGGATCAGGAATAAATCTCTTTTTTTTTAAAACAGAAGGAAAAAAAGAAGTGAAAATGAGTTTTTTATTGTAATTATCAAGCATATTTCTCCCTTCTCCTTTCTTTCTTCCTCTTCCCCAAATCAAGAAAAATAAAATCTTATAACAAATAAGTTTAGTTAATCAAAATCCCATATTGGCCATATATTAAAATGTGTGTCTTGATTTGCATATTAATCCTTTACCTCTCTGGCAGGAACTTAGTGGCATTCTTCATTTTTTATTCTCTGAATTCATTTCTGATTGTTGAACTGATTAGAATCGTCAAATCTTTAAAAATTGTTTGTTTTTACAAAGATAAATGTTGTGGTATAAATTGCTCTCCTGTTTCTACACAGTTTATTCTCTGCATCAATTCACACAAGTCTTTCCAGGTTTCTTTAAAACAATCTTTCCTCATTTCTTATAGTATTTTAAAATATCATATATTTAGTACTCCATAATTTTCATATATTTATCCAATTAATTGGTATCACCTCTCTCCTGCCTTAATTACTAATTCTTATCCACTCCAAAATGAAATGACATGAATATTTTTGCTTATAAGGGGGAACACAAAGTTCTTAAAATTGCTAACTAATCACAATCTCAAGCAGATTCTTCCACATACTCCACAGGATTATTATTGGGGAAAGCACTTTGTCAGCCTCAAATCACTACATAAATATAGCTAGGTGACACAGTAGATAGCATACCACACTTGGAATCAGGAAGATGCAAACTCAAATCCATCCTCAGACATTTACAATCTATTTGACTCTAGATAAGTCAGTTTCCTCATCTCTATAATGGAAGTAAAACAATAGAGTTCTTGCAAGGATAAAGTGAGATTATATAGCTTTGCAAATCTTAAAGCGGTATGTAAATGGCAGTTATTATAGTTTATTTTTACTTATACTATTCCTGCCACCAATGCGTGTGTATAAGTGTGCGGAAAAATACTGAAGTAATTTGACAGGGTCACATAACTGGTAAATTCTATCTGAGGCCAGATTGGAACTCTGGTCTTCCTAAATCCAGATACAGCACTCTATTTCATGTGCCATGAAGCTGCACATATAGCACTCTACATGGCAAATATGTTTGCAACGTATCTTTCTTCACAGAAACCTAGTGAAACAGGTTGTGAAAGCATAATTATTATTATTCTCTTCCTAATTTATACAGCAGGAAACTGAGGCTCTGAGAGATTTTGACTGGCTAATCACAATGGTGAGCAGAATTTGCACCCAAGTTTCCTGAGTGTAGTTATAACTTTTTTTAAATGTACTTAGCAATGGTAAAAATGTAGGAAGCTAGAGTTTTGGCTCACAACCATTATTACCGGGAATTGGGTATTTGGAAATATGCATAATGACACAATTCCATTAGGAAGAAATGATGATTTCTGGTATCCACCACCCACTTGTCCCCTATAATGAAGTCTTTGGGATGTGCATATTTTTCAGTATAAGAGGAAAAGGAAAATCAGGGAATCATAGAGCTTCAGAGTAAGAAAGAACCTCCACCTGAATAGGAATTCACTCTACAAAATAACCAGGCAGCCTTTACTCAGAGACTACCAGGGAAAGAGAATTGTCCATCTCCCCAAATGGCCCTTTCCCCTTAGAGAATAGAGTTTATAGCCAGAAGGTCCTTTCTGACATCAAGCCTAAATTCTCCTCTTTGCAGCTTTCATCCATTATTCCTAATTGCTCCTCTAGAGCCAAAACAGAGCCACTGTAATAACTCTCTTTTCTTGGGACAGCCTTTCAAATACACACTTGGAGATCATACTCCACCTATATGCCTTCTTCTATAAGTGAAGAAGTTCCGAATTCTTTCAACTCTTCTCATATGACAAGAGTAGATCCAGACTTAGTGACCTTATATGTCATCTTTGTCATTTCAGATGTAGAACTAAAAATTGATTGTACATTGTCTATGCTGTCTTCCTTTTCTCTACACAACCAAAATATTCTCGTCACAAAGGAATTAAACATTCTCTGTGGCTGCTCCAAGAGAAATGTACTGGATGCTTCTAGTTTAGCCTGCAAAATCTTGGTCCCTCTTAACTTTTGAAAGGTCATTCAAAAATCCTAGTCACAAGGGGAATAGGTTAAAGAGGGAATAATAATACACACATACATACACAGACATATAGGTACAAGCATGTATATATATGTATATATATATATATACAGAAGGGTATTTTCTAAATTTATAAAGAAATTGGAGGAGGAGGGAATAGGATAAGGTGAGGGTATAGAAGGATGAGTAGATGAATGTTAATGGGATAAAGAGAGAGGGAAAAGGTTGGGGGAGAGGATGAGGGAGGGATCCTGAGGTGGGGACAGGGTTTAGGTTAAGTAATAACAGGACAAGGTAGCAGGTAGAAATAAAATATATGAATCAATAGGAATGGGAAATAAGAGATACACACAAATATAATAACAATGGTCAAGAGTAAATTTTACTAGAAAAAAAGTAGGGCCAGTAATCATTGTCCTTAGACAAAATTAAAGCTGAAAACAAATTTAATCAAAAAAGAAAAATAGGGAAACTACACTATATGCCAGTCATATTAATCCACCTTTGGAGAACAAATGTAGTATAGTCTTACATAGATGTATATAAATGCATATGTGTGTGTATGTGTGCACAATCATCTGCAAACAAAAATCATGCATAAACACTTTAGTTTTGCTTTGTAGCCTTTTCAAGTTGAAGAATTCACCATCAGCGCTGACTTTGATTCTATGTCTGTCCTCAATGAAGACATTTGAAGCATGGCTTAAAATATCATGCTAAAAGCATGAGAGCAAGCACACAGTCTTGTTTCACTCCATTGGTGACTGGGATTATATATATATATATGTATATATATGTATATATATATGTATATGTATGTATATGTGTGTGTATGTGTGTGTGTGTAAATATATCTATTATTAATTTTAGCCTTCTTGGGAGAGGTAAAAGACAGGAAAGAGTAAAAAGAATTAAGTAAAAATTGCACAGCAGAGAATAAAAGAAAACCTACAAGGAAGCAAAGAAAAGATGGACAATTATAGACACAATGTGTATTATTATATAGGTTTTCTTGAAATGAAAATTTGTCTCATATTTTGAATTTTCTCATGTTCTGCTGTGCACATGGCAATGTTTTTTTCCTTTTTCTATTTTTTCTCTTTTGTTTGTTTTTCTGTTTTGAAATAAATAAAAAGAAAAGTCATTCAAGCTGTTGTTTGTGATCTAGTAGAAAGAGCACAGATCTTTGAGTCAAAAGAATCTTGGCATTGTACACATAGAATCATAGATGGTACAGTGGATAGACTTGGAATTAGGAAGATCTAAGTTCAAATCCAACCTCTGACCCTTGTAGCTATGTGACCCCAAGCAAATCATTTAATCTTTATCTGCCTCAGTTCCCTCAATTGTAAAATGAGCTAGAGAAGGAAATGGCAAACCATTTTGCCACCATTGCCAAGAAAACCCCAAATGGGGTCATACAAAATCGGATAGAACTGAACAACCATTCTTCCCATTTTGTTTAACTATTCATCAATTGTTGGACATATCATTTGTTTCCTTTTTTAGTTACAAATAGTGCAACTAGGAATATTTTGTATAGATATATTTTCTTTAGGGGCAATAATTTCTTCAATGTAGAGTTAGGACTTGGAAAGTTGTTACTATATCTCACAGCCATAGTAGATATTCAGGATCACTTGTTCAGAAAAAAAGAATAGAAATTTATATTCAAAAGAAAATGCTTCCACAAAGGAGAATTCATTTAATAAATTAAAGGAATCCAAAATTTAGTCAAAGGCCAGGAGAAATTCTTGGCAGAAGAGTGAGGAAAATCATGGAGCTTAGCTATTTTTTTATCTTCTCTTGAATGGACAATTCCCAGAATAGGTATCTTGATTTGGTGAAATAGTCAAATGTAGACTATTAACACAGTTAAAACTTATCCTGAGATCATAGACTTATCCATGGTAGACTTCTAGGTATGCCTTGTGGGACTTTCTCAGTCCAGCTATTTCACAGCATAGTAATTAAAAAATGGAAGTGACTTTAGATATTATCTAGTCTAATCTCACTATTTGAAAGATGGGGAAACTGATTCACAGAATAAAAAAGTGGCCACAAAGCAAATAATGGATGAGCTATTATTCAAACTCAATGGAAAAGAAAATTGCAAATAATTAAGAAGTAAATATGTGGTGAGGAAGTTGGTTATATCTACTTGAAAGATAACATCCTTCCAAGAAGTGAAAGAATAGAAAGAGACAGTTCTACAGCTTAAAAACAGGCTTAAGGGTCTTGGGAAGGTTTTTCTAGAATTTAGAAAACAGATAAGAAGAAATTAGTGGAGATCCATTCCCAATTTCTCCCCAGAGTTCCAATCCCAAATTTCTCACTCTCTGGTGGATATCTTCACTGTTGTCCCAGTACCACCTGATATTCAAAATGTTTAAAAATGGACTCACCACATACTCTGTTTAGATTAATCTTATCTGATAAATTTTGGAAAATGAAGGGCAGGCTTTCTTGTTTAGACTTAAGAAAAAAAGCTTTATTCCAAAGGAAAAAAAAAACTAGACTCATCATCTTCATCCTCCCACAAACCCCAAACTTAATCCTACGCCAAAATTTGTATCTTCTCCAAGATTTTGTTTCTGTTATTAAATTAATCACCAACCCATTCACCCACACTCAAAACCTTGGTGACATTAATGACTTCCCTCTTTTTCACCTCCTAGGAAATCACTAGGAAAGGACTTTTAATTCTATCTCTGAAATCTCTCTTGCATCAACTCCTATTTCATTTCCTATGCAATCAATACCATAGTTCAGGTCCTTATCACCCCTCCCTTGGACTATTTCAACAATCACCTAAATAAGCCTTAACAAAAAGGTTTTAAGTTTCCATTATTTGCCAAGCATTGTGCTAAACAGTAATCATACTAGCACATATTTAAAAAGTGATTTTTGTAAAGCTTAGATTTATGTCACCTCCATGTTCAATGAGCTCTAATGGCTCCATATTATTTCCAAGATCAAATATAAATTCTGGTTTGGATTTTAAAACTCCTCATAATCCAAACCCTTCCTATCTTTCCAGTCTCTTAAACTTTACTCCCTGCTAAGCTATCTGCATAATGTTGTATCGTGCAATTTCTTGAACAGCACAATCCATTACCCATGTCTATACCATTTTGAGGGCCATCTCAAGTCATCCTGATTCATTTCTATCTTGCCCCTGGACCCAGATGGCTGTAAAAGAGAAAGTGAGACTGGCGACTTTCCACAGTCTATCCTCACTTAAATCCATTTCACTTGCATGTCAAGGCATTACCTCCCTGAAGTCACAGTCCTCTTTGAGAACAAAGGACAAGCAAAAATAACCATACTATTGCACAGGCTGTTCAGCATCCTTGGAATGCCTTGCTTCCTCATCAACCTCTTGCCTTTCTTAAAGACACAGCTCAAGTTTCATCTCCAAAGTTCTTTCTAAACCCTTTAAATGCTGATGATTTCCCCTCTCAGACTACTTTCTATCTTCTTAGATTACACCTTATATGTACTTAGTTATTTACATGTTGCTTCCCCCATTAGAACGTAAATTCTGTGAGGGTAAGGACTGATTTTTTTGCCTTTGTGTCAAAAGTATTTTGCATAGTATGTGGCACATAATAAGTGCTTAGCAAATGCTTATTGACTGATTTCTTAACATATACTTACTTCCTTAAATCTAAGTCATGAGCTATCTTTCAAAGATTCACTATAAAAGAAAATCAGCAGCAGAGAAGAAGGAATTTTAGGGCCAATTTAGTAAATCCCAACACTTTACATAAAAAGAAACTGAGGCACACAAAAATAAGATTATTTGACTGTCTTCCTGCTAATATGTTTAAGGATTAAAAATTAAGTCTAGCTCTTCTATTTGGGAACTCTTTCCACTGTCCCACTCTTGTTCTTAAGTGGTTATGATTCTAAATTGGTTGTGTACATTTTATGGTCTACTAAAGGGAAGAATGCAAAAATTTTTCATTTGCAGCAGAAGGAATGTGTTTGGTTTGGTTTTGAGCATAAGGGCTCCCTGTTCTGGCAACCTACCTTTATGATGTGTGGTAGAATTCCACTTCTTCAAAAAATAGCTGAGAAATGTAAATACAAATCTGCTCAGTTGAAAAGCCTCTTTCTTTGTCTCAAGAGTTCTGACCTAGGATTCAGTTAAGCTGCATACCAACAAAGCTGATGTCATGTTCCAATCAGAGACAGAGCAGAAAGTCACACAATGAGAATCTAGAGAAAGTTGATTTCATTATAACACAATTTCAGCTTGGAACTTCATTAATCTCCCAGGTGCCAAAAGCAAGCTTTTTAATCAAATGTCAGGGATCATTAATTTATGCACTCACTACTTCTTTTCCAAGTTGATGTGCCAGTATCTTATAGAATTGATCATTACCTTCTGATCCTGTGAACAATCTTGTTCAATGTTCAAAACATTTATAAGCTAACACAATTTTTTTTTAAATTTATTTTTAATTTGTGGGATCAATCATTGCTACGACATAGTATAATAAAATATATTTAAAGGATTTAAACACAGGTCTTTCTGACAGTGGGTCTTGGGCTCAGTATCTGTTTCACTATATAGCCACTTCTTGGTAAGTTCCCACCAAACAATAGTCTTGAGGCTTATGGGCTGGCAGTATTTATTTATAAATGCCTCACATCTTTTAAAGCTACAACTGTAGCATACAACACACAAAAAAACTACAAACCTATTATATACAACTTGCTATTCCTTTTTAAATATTTAATAAAGTTATCATGTATTTTCTTTCTTTTCCCCTTTTTACTTCCCTCCCCATCCCCAGTACCACTCACTCTAGAGATGGTGACCATTAGCCATTTAGCTACTAGAATGCTAGATTTGAAGCCTTTTTCTAACTTACAGAAATTAGCTGTGCTATTCAGTTAAGTAACAATATTTTTGGACTTCATTTTCCTCACCTGTGGAATAGGAACACTAATACTACCTAACTCACAGGATTATCATGAGGATAAAATTTAAATTATTATATTAATATGTTAAGTTTTTTCTAGAAGCATCTTAAAGTGCTATGAAAATATTCATTCATTGTTAACTCATTATTAACTCACTGTTCCCAATTAAGTTTTACATATGACTTTTAAGTTTTGCAATGCACTTTTCTTCATACCAACTTACCAAGTGACTTTTGGTGTTTCCATTTCATGGGTGAGGAAATTGAGACTCAGAAAAGTTCTTCCTTAACCAAAGTCACAAGGCCAGTAAATGGTAGGCATAAGCCTAGGATTTCTTAGTCTAAATCCAATATTCTTTCCATTAAACTAAGGGATTTTTTCAGGGATTGTCACCAAACAAGGTCCAGAAAGTTCTCATGTGCTTTAAATCTCTAATCAGCAGATAAAATTGAAATGATAATATCTAGGGTTTATAAAATACTTTGAGGTTTGTAAAGCATGTTATCTCAGTTTGATACTCAGTTGAAACAATTTTAATTATATTTAAAGGCATACCTATTAAAGATGAGGACAAATATTTTACACATTCAGTATAGTTTTTTTTTTTATAATTTTAGGTCTTATAACATATAAGAGATAGCTCACCCACAGTGGTCTCTCTAGAGAATGGAAACTCAATATCTTAAGCCATGATTTGGAAGCTCTCCCACTGCTTATTAAGGACTCAGAGAGACAGTCACACACAAATACACACACACACACACACACACACACACACAAAGTGGCTTTTCCAATTGTAGATATGAGGTTTATATAAATAAATACTGCCAGCCTGCAAGCCCCATCACCATAGCTTAGTGGGAACTGACGAAGAAGAGGTGATTAGGTAGTGAAATAGATAGAGCCCTAGTCTCTATTATATAGATAGATAGATAGATAGAGATATATAGATATAGATATACACACATATAAATAGTCTCTATTATATATATATATATACATATATATATAGAGAGAGAGAGAGAGAGAGAGAGAGAGAAAGAGAGAGAGAGAAAGAGAGAGAGAGTCTATTATTAAGCACAGGAAGAACTGTGCTTAAATCCTGCCTTACCTATATACCAAGTGCAAAACTTTTTAAGACATTATGTACATATTAGCTTTTATTAAAATTATCATTCATCATTGCCTACATATATGCTCTAGTCTGATTAGCCTATTTATCACTGTCCATTGCCTATCAGATTGGTGGCACAGTGGATAGATAGAGTGCTAACAAATCCAGCCTCAAGCACTTACTAGCTGTGTGACCCTGGGCAAGTCACTGGACCCTGTTTGCCTCAGCTTTTTCATCTGTAAAATAATCTTGAGGAGGAAATGGCAAACCACTACAGTATCTTTGCCAAGAAAACACTAAATAGGTTCAAAGAGAATTGGACAAGACTGAAACAACTGAACAACAATTGCTTACACTCTTCCCCACCTCTATAGGAATAAATACTTTTTGCAATCCAGGACTATAAGATTCTGTCTCCTCATTTTGATCTCTTACAATCCCTAAGATCCTTGAAAGATCAACTCAGGTTGTATTTGTAATCTCTTAGAAAATGCCCTTTTTGATTGCCCATTTTTAGATCTCCCTACAATTGTTTTGAATATATCGAATATGTTTATATATCTACTTAACTCTACAGCTCCTTAAGGGTGGAGATTATTTTGTTTTTATCCTTGTATTCTTGATCCTAGAATAGAGCACAAAGTAAGTACCTAAAAATACTTATTATGTTAGAGAAGATATGCATATAGTAGGCATATAATAAATGGTTATTAAAATTAACTGGAGTGGTTAGGAATAAAGGTGCATCAGTACACTAAATTACAATGAAGTATTTATCAACTTAGATTTGATGGAATTGAATGCTAGGCTTGAATTCAGGAAAACTTGTTTAAATTCTTCCTATTTATTCCTATTTATGTGACCATTGTTATGTCAAAATTTCTTCTAATGCTGTTGACCTCAATCTTAAGTACAGTGATTGCAAAGTAGAAATTTTGTTCAATTTTTATAGCAAAGATGCTTATATAGTACCAATTAAAATGAAAGAATTTATCTCCTTCAGTGTCTAGGATCCCTTGCTTGTCAGTTCATGTATTCCTCTGGAAAAGTCTATTTTTGATTGGTAAAGTGTATCTTGTGTTTTGTTTTCTAAGAGAAAAGAGGTCACTGAGGGAGAGACTCTAGTAGACTGTGCCTGTCTGTGAAAAATAGGAAAGAAAAAAGAATTTAGCTTCATACAGAAATAAATAGGGCTTTGTCTGAGAAGTTTGCACCAGTCTCCCTAATTCTACTTCCAATGCACATCACCTAGGGAAAAATTATCTTATGATAGTTTTTTCCCCCTCCCTTTCTCCCTGTCCCTCTTTCCTTTCTTTCCTCTCTTCTTATCTCTCCCTCTTTTATTCTGTCCACTTTTCCCCTTCTCTCCCTCTCTCTCTCCTCCTCTCTCTTCCTCTGCCCACCTCCAACCATTTCCCCTATTTCTATCTTCTGGGATAAAACAGAATTATTCTAGTCCCTTAATCCTAAACAAACCCAGTCCAACTTTTTCTCACTGTCTCTCATTCAGTCTTCTATTTGCCTCTAAGTGTGTCTCCCTCCCTCCTGTTTTCAAACTCTGTTTTATTGAAGTCACCATCCAATTCATTCTTTCTTCCAGAGATCTCACTGTGGTAGGACAGAGACAAGTTGACAACTGATAACTTGAGAGGCAGTAGATGAATCTGATATTTTCAATGTCTAACCAAGCACCAAGTGTTTCACAGCACCTGCTTCATCAGCCTTCATGGCTGTGGGGAAAAAATGTTCTCATCCATCCATTTCACCAGGGAAAGTCTTTACAGACAAGGGGGTAGACACCCCCCTAATTCAGTACACAAAGACCATTTGGATACCCCTAATCTGGTTTAGCTCATCTACCAAAACAATTTACTGGGGCATGGTTGCTGCACATGTTATAGCTTCTTGGAGCCATAGGTGAGAGATGAATCAGGTGATCCATCAAAGGCAAAAAGCAGCCTTGTAAAGATCTCAGCAGCTCTCACCCCAGAGGTACTAGTCTTTCCTGAATACAACCTATCACTCGCTTTCATTTAAATCCAATTTATATAAATCAAAAGACATCACACAAAACTAAAATGGAGGAAGTATTGGTTTATGATTTTTTTTATTTCCAGATGATTGTGCACTCAATAAAACCTCAGAACCTGAGATGCAACAAAAGATTGATTTTGGAAGGAAGAAAGAAAGGAAGAAAAGAACCCTAAACCATGAAATAGAAATAAGATTCTTTACACAGGATTTTTTTTTTGTTCATTTAAAAAAGTCTAAATTCTAAAAGCCTTCTTTCTCTCCTGAAAGCCTTAGCTCGTAGAATGATAGTTGATTCCACATGCTGTAACTCACCATTCCAAGCCAGTTGTGTCCAATGTGAATGATAACAGATGAACAAACTCTCTACCTGGGCAATTATTCTGCCTCTGCCATATACTAGCACTCTCACTTTAGTCTTTCCACTAAACTAGCAGATCCTGTTGCCTATATTTACAAGGCTTCTGTGGAGTACACCTGGGTTTATTTATATTCTGTGGAAGAGCTGCCTTTCTTTGTTGTCAATCACAATGAATCTGAATGAGTAATACTTTATCCTGGACCAAATTCCACCCTAGGCAGACTAACCTCATTTCCTTTTTGGGCAGGGTCACTAGGCTAGAAAAGCAGGAACATGATGTAGACAGAGCATACCTGGTTTTAGTGAGGCATATGGCCAAGCCTTGCTTGAGATCCTTATAGACAAGCTAATAAAATGTTGGCTAGATGAGAAGTGTCAAACATTTATATAGCACTCAAAACTTTCAATATAGCTTGCACCAGATTAAGATGTAATTGGAAAATATTTAACAATATATATTAAGGACATGATGAAACATAAATAATATTAACATGTGATTTCTAAGTCAATATGTGGCTTGCAAAAGATTCTTATGTAAATTTAGTGACTCCAGTTTCTATTTGAGTTTGACAATAATAATTAGGTGGTTGAATAAGTGATTCCAAAAGATATTCATGGATGAGTCAATATCAGCTTGGGAAAGGTTTCTAGAAAAGCTCCTCAAGGATTTATCCTTGTCCCCATGCTCCTTAACCTTGTTACTAATGACTTGGTTTTTGGTTTGTTTTTTTTTTTTTTTTTCCTGAGGCAATTGAGGTTAAGTGACTTGCCTAGGGTCACACAGCTAGGAAGTATTAAGTGTCTGAGACCAAATTTGAACTCAGGTCCTCCTGACTTCAGGGCTGGTGCTCTATCCATTGCGCCACCTAGGGCCTCCATTCTTATACTGAAGCATCAATGGCATGCATATTAAATTAGCATCTGCACAGCAAGATAAGGGTGGAAATATGTATACATATACTCTACTTGTCGAGTATTTTAACATAATTAACATGTATTGGACTTCCTGCCATGGAGGGGAGGGGTGGGGACTAGGGGGGAAAAATTTGTAACAGAAAGCTTTGTAAGGGTCAATGTTGAAGAACTACCCATACATATGTTTTGCAATTAAAAAGCTTTAATAGAAAAAAAAATTAGCATCTGACAGAGAGGTAAGAGGGAGAACTGAGATGCTTCTTAAGAATTGGGATTCAAATTATTGTTCTGTAAGGAATGACCAGCAAGATGATTTCAGAGAGGCTTGGAGAGACTTACATGAACTGATGCTGAGTGAAATGAGCAGAACCAGGAGATCATTATACACGGCAACAACAGTACTATATGACGATCAATTTTGATGGACATGGCTCTCTTCAACAATGAAATGTTTCAAACCACCTCCAATTGTTCACTGAAGAAAGCCATATACACCCAGAGAAAGGGATGTGAAATGTGGACCACAACATAACATTCTCATACTCCTTGATTGATGTTTGCTTACATTGTGTTTCCTTTATCTGATATATTTTTTGTGTAGATAAGATTTTTCTTGCACAACAATGATAAGTTTGGAAATATGTATACATATATTTGATTTGCCAATATTTTAATATAATTAACATGTAGTGGATATCCTGCCATCTAGGGGAGGGGCGGGGAGTTGGGGGGAAAAATTTGTAACAGAAAGCTATGTAAGGGTTATTGTTGAAGAATTACCCACACATATGTTATGCAAATAAAATAAAATTTAAAAAAAAAGAATTGGGATTCAAAAAGAAATCTTGACAAGCTAGGACAGCGGGTGGCTGTCAATAAGAATTTATTAATCATTCACTATGTGTCAAGCAGTGCACAAAGTACTGGTGGCTATACACAGAAAAGTAAATGATAATCCCAGTTCTTTAGGAGCTCATGATCATGAGAATAAGTAGGTATAGGGGCAGTTAGATGGTTCAGTGGAAAGAGGACTGGCCCTGGAGTCAGGGGGCCTGAGTTCAAATGTGACCTTAGACACTGAACACTTACTAGCTGTGTGACTGAGCAAATCATTTAATGCCAATTGCCTTGCCAAAAAAAGGAAAAAAAGAAAATAACTATGTAAAACAAGCTATGTATAGGACTAATTGGAGATAAATTTAGAGAGAAGTCATTAGAATTAAGGTGAATTTTACTTGGAACTTGAAAGAAGTCAGGAGAAGGGTGAGAATTCCAAGATGGGGGACAATCAGAGAAAATGCTTATAGTTAGGCAATAGAGTGTCTAATCGTAGGAATAGCAAGGAGGTCACTATTACAGGATGGCAAAATATAGGGGGACAGGTGAGTGATGTAAGAAAACTGGAAAGGTCAGAGCTGGCAAAATTAATTTTAATAAGGATAAATGTGATGTCTCATACTTGGTTTCCAAAAATCAATTGCAAGAGTACCCACCTTTATCATAGTTTAAATAAAACAGGGTCTCAAAGAGAAAATGGACTTCAAAGAATGTATAGTCTATCCTATATGTGAACCTGGAGGTATTCTTTCTCTAATATCCTTGAAAAATACATGAACTGGGAGCAGCTAGGTGGCACAGTGGATAGAGCACCAGCCCTGAAGTCAGGACAACCTGAATTCAAATCTGGTCTCAGCCATTTAACACTTCCTGTGTGACTCTGGGCAAGTCACTTAATCCCAATTGCTTCAGCAAAAAAAAAAATTAAAAAATACATGAACTGATGCTAAGTCAAGTGAGTTGAACCAAGAGAACGTTGTACACAGCAACAAGATTCAGGGCAATTCCAATAGATTTGTTATGGAGACAGCCATCTGCATACAGAAAGAAGTTTATGGAGACTGAATGTGGATCACAACATAATATTTTCACCTTTTGTTGTTGTTGTTTACTTGCTTGTTTTTTTGCTCATTTTTTTCCTTTTTGATCTGATTTTTCTTTTGCAGTATGATAAATATGGAAATATGTTTTAACTTATATTGGATTACTTACTGTCTGGGAGAAGGAGGAGGCAGGAGGGAGAAAAATTTGGAACACAAGGTTTTGCAAGGATGAATGTTGAAAACTATCATGTATTTTGAAAAAATAAAAAAAAACCATTATAAAAAAGTAAAAAAGAAAAATAGCATCCAGCTTTGCTTAAGAACTTCAAATAAGATGGAACTTGGCACCTCCCAAGATAGCCCAATGTGTTTTTGAACTGTTCTGATTATTTGGAAGGTTACTGATTACCTAAAAAAGGAAATTGTGATCACAAAGAGCCTACCTTATTTCTTCAAGAAAATATAATCTAAAGGAAGATCCCATTTATACTAAAAATATTTTTACAAGCACTTTCTGTGGCAGAAAGAAAATTGGGAACAAAGTTTCGGCCCATCAATTGTGTACTGGGCATGTAGCATGTGAATATGATGGTGTATTATTATGCCACAAGAAAAGACAACTATGAGGACATCAGAGAATTATGGGAAGAGTTATGCAACCTCCCAAAAAGGTATCTCCTCATTTCCCCCTAGTTTCTATTAACGTCCCCTCTAATTCGTTGTTGAATCATTTCAAATCATGTCCAACTCTTTGGGACTCCATTTGGAGTTTTCTTGGCAAAGATACTAGAGTGATTTGTTGTTTTCTTCTTTTGCTCATTTTACAGATGAAGGAACTGAGACAAACAGGGTTCTAAGTGACTTACCCAGGATCACACAGCTGGTAAGTGTCTGAAGCCAGATTTGAACTCAAGGAGCTAGCTGACTTCAAGTCCAGCACTCTATGCTATGGTGCCACCTACTGCCCTCCCCTCTAATTGTATCTTCTATTTTCTCTGTATATATCTTATATATGCTGGGCTATTGATAGTGGTCTTTTTTTTCCCTTCTTTCTTTCCTTCCTTCCTTGCTCTCTTCCTCCCTTTCTTTCTTTCTTTTTTTCTTTCTTTCCTCATTTCTTCCTTTCTTTCTTCTTTTAATTTATTTTGGTGAGGCAACTGGGGTTAAATGACTTGCCCAGGTTTTCATAGCTAGTGTTAAGCGTCTGAATCTGGATTTGAACTCAGGTCCTCCTGACTCCAGAGTCAGTGCGCTATCTCCATTGTGCCATCTAGCTGTTCCCGTTGCCAGCGGTTTTGATCTTTGTGTTGCCACTAGACTTCAATAACTCGGGAAAAAAAAAAACATTGAGGCAGGGGCAGCTAGCTGGCACAGTAGATAGAGCACCAGTCCTGAAGTCAGGAAGACTTGAGTTCAAATTTAGCCTCAGACACTTAACACTTCCTAGCTGTGTGACCCTGGGCAAGTCACTTAACCCCAATTGCCTCAGCAAAAAACAAAACAAACAAACAGTAAGGCTGATGACTACATATTCCTGCCTCACTTAAATGCAATTAATTTACAAGTCAAGATATCACTCTCCTGGTATCATTTCTCCTTCAGAACCAGGGACAAACAACATCTTATATAAATTATATAATTATAAATTATATATAAATTTGTGAATAAGATAATTTCCCCATTACACTGTAAGACTCTGGAAAGCACAAAGCGTTACTGCTTTTTCTTCGCATTTCTAATGCTTACTTAGGACAGTGTCTAGTACATTATATATACTTAATAATGCTTACCTGTTTGATTAAGAAATATTTTTGAATAATTAATAAATCCAATCTGTAGTTTTCATGCCAAAAGATGAGTCTTCTTAACTTTAGGAAAAGCATTCTATACACTGTACCACCTAAATGCCCTGTTCAAATCCAGCTTCAGACACTCACTAGCAACCTCTTCTTGCCTCAGATTCCTTCATTGTCAAGTAATAGAATTCACCTCTCAGGGTTGTTGTGAGAAGCAAATGAGATAATATTTATAAAGTATTCAGCACAATCTTTACTTAGCACACAGTAATATATTTCCTTCCTTCCATGCTGTCTCTGGTGAAAATGGGAAATCATGAGAAAACACTTCAGCTGTGCTACCTGCACACAGCTATTCACGTCTATTCACTTTCTATAGGTATCTCCACAATGACCAGACAGGTTCTACTGCCTGTGAGTATATGGCTTCTATTGACTACACATGAATCTCTTTAGTTCCCACAAGGCATCTGCATCCCAGAGTAACCAGTTTTCTTTGTTGTTTGTTATGAATTTGTACTGCTGACACTCTGTCCTATACTATTCCCAGCCCTCTCTTTTTTTCAAGAAACAGCATTTTTCTCCCTCCCACACAACCAACCCCCTACTGAGAAAAAAAAGAAAAGCAAAAACTTTTTTTTTAACAAATATGAATAGTCAAGCAAAATAAATTACCGCATTGGCTAAATCCAAAAAAATGTAAATCTCTGTTCTTTATATTGAATCTATCATCTCTCTCTCAGGAAATGAATAGGATACTACATCATTGCTCCTCTGGAATCATGGCTTGTCATTGCATTGATCAGAATTCAAGTCTTTCATAATTGAAGAAATGTTCATTTCTCATGAGAAAGCTGAGCCAATTTCATAACAATGACATTACTACTTACATTCATTTACTGATTTGGTGCCATATTAATTCAATTTCTAAAGGATTATTCATCTGGAGGAATAAAACATCAAAAATCTCCACAACCTCTGACCTGTATCCTCCTTCTGGGTCATTTGAATATTGCCTGCCAATGCTAAGGCTCCTGCTCCTCCTTTTCTGAAAAGCTCTCAGCATACAATCTTTTCTGGACAATGGGATAGATAGGGAAAAGAATACCTCTGCATTGTAACACCTGCCATAGTAGAAATAGATATGAAGATAACAAGGAATTTCTCAAGAATTAAAGCTAATAGCCCTGGTTGCAGCACATCTGAGTTTTCAGTGGAGTCCCACTGTCCCTGATTGTTACTGTTCTTTTCCTAAGTAGTAACTACTCCAAATACCCAACATACCCATACTATTAGGATACATATCTCATAGTCCCTAGTATGACTCCCCTATCAGAAGGTCCTGAATATTAAAGAAAATTAAAGAAAATGTCCTGTGCCAACCTTTTCATCCAACTATTCCTTTCCCTGATTTATGCTCCCAGATTCATATGGTATTTCCAGACAAGTATTGGGAACCTGGAAATATACAAAGGGAATCTAGAAAATCTACCCTGGAAGCTCAGCTTAAATCCTGCCTGCAATAAGAGGCCTTTTTCCTCCCCCCCCAATACTCCCACTACTAGTGCCTTCTCTTTTCAGATTTCCTTCCATCTACTCTGCCAGTCTTAATCAACAAATGGGTGTGCCTCAGTCAAACTGAGACTTGCTAACAACCTAGCTTAAAAAGGCCAAGATCTCCTATTGCATCCAGGGCCATCTTCAATCATCCTAATCTCTATCTGGCCATTGGACCCAGATGGATCGTTTTTTTATTTTAATTTTAAATTTTTTTTGGACCCCAGATGGATCTGGAGGAGAAAATGAGATTGGTGACCTTGCACAGTGCTCACTCACTCAAAGCCAACTTATTATTATATATGTTATGGCCATCTTCAAGAACAAAAGACAAACAACAATTGGTCTTGTAAATACCTATGTATTGATTGGTTTTCCCACTATAAAGTGAGCTCCTTGAAGATAGAAACCTGGATTTGATTTGGTTTTTATCTGTCCAGCACTTGGTACTTGCCTGATGTATAACAACTTAATGAATTCTTGCTGATTAAGATTTGGGGACTGCCCCAGACTCTTCACACAGCTTCCCTTCTCTCCACACACCTGCCATTCTCACATTTACTAGATCTCTTGGGGTCAGTTGCAATATGAACAACTTGCTTTCCAACTACATTGCTAAAAATACTGGCTCTTTTAGAAAAAGAAAGCCTTTGCCCTGTGGCTGACTGAATTTCTGGAATGTGGAGTGTATTCTTTCCCCTGGAAAGTGCCTGGGTGGGCTACAGGAAAGCAAGTTGGGCTCTTTTATTGTATGGTTGCCACACTATGGGTGGTCTCATCATTTTGCAAACATGAACTACAGAGCAACATATAGCACACTTGGTTTATTAAAACCACCATCTTTATTACGCCAACAGAACACAGGCCCACAGAAATGACTTTTCCCAGTCATAGAAACTTTAAACCTAGCAGGATGAAGCAAAACCAAGTTAGTGTTTTTAAGCAGCAATCAAAGGAAACTAGCCCTTCATTACTTAGAAACAAACTTTCATGAAGAAAAAAACATATTTAATGCATGTCAGGTCTAATTTTCAAATTGACCAGAGTTTGGGTGGTATTTTCTTGACAACCAAGGGAAATTGTAAGGAGAATATTCTGGAGGGACACAGCCTTATTTTTTTAAATCATAACTTTTATTTTAGAAAATGCTACATCTTTACAACAAACACCAAAACATCTGTCTGCCGTATGAAATGTCAAATTCAAATCAATATGAATTACTACTATTTTTCAGTTAGCTAAGGGAATCAGCTCATGCAAATAAAAAGGGAAATTGGTCATTTAAAAAGATTTCTATTCCATGGGAACCCACAGTTGGTAGTGTCTGGTTTAGAGTTGTCCTTCATTCTTGAAAAGGAACAAAATGACCTCACTATCAACATACACTGTGTCTTACTGTGATTGATTAGACCAATACGAGTTTGGAAAGTTCTAACACAGTTGAGCACAAGACTACATTGATAATGAAGTATCATGAATTATCCACTCAACCACTATATTGTTGCCCATAAGAAATCAAAATTAACAATCCCTACGTGATTAGAAGAGTTATCAGATGTGTTAAGGAACCAAAACCTTTGATTCTTTAATTCTAATCTCTAGGAGAAACCACCCAAATATATAAACATTGGAATTAAGAAGACTTGAGTTCAAATTCTGCCACTGATAGCTATAAGCTGTGTGACTCTTTGCAAGTTACTTAACTGGATTCAGTGTGAAAGGAATAATTCCAAAAAAAATTACTAAAATTTATAAAACCCATTCTCTAACCACAGTTCTCTAAAGCCATAATTACTGATCTACACTGATAAAAGGAGTGACCTTACAGGGCGTTTGCACACCAAATTACAAAGAGAGAAGGAAGGAAGAGCAGAAGGGAAAGAAGGAGGATAGAAGAAAACCAAGGCAAAAACTAATTTGGTTTGGAATGTTTGAAGAGATACCTGAACATTCAGCTGGAAACTGCAAGAATTATGAGAATCCCACATAACTTATAAAAATAAACCAGGCCCAGTAACTCAAAAGAGGAAAGAGACGGTGTAAGGGAATGTATATGAATGACATCTTTCTCTCCTGTGTTGTTATTCAGGCATCTCAATTATGTATGACACTTTATGAACCCAATTGGAGTCTTCTTGACAAAGATACTGGAGTGATTTCCCATTTCCTTTTCCAGATTATTTTACAGATAAGGAAACTGAGGCAAACAGGATAAGTGACTTACTCAGTATCATACACCTAGTAAGTGTCTGAAACCATATGTGAATTCAGGTCTTCTGACATCAGTCCTAGCATTCTATTGACTGAGCCACCCAGCTGCATATGCTTCTCTCCTACTAGATTCAGAATTATTGTTTTCACTTGATGATCCAGTATAGAGAGATGACAGTCCAACTGACCCTTTGCCTTTGCAAACATCCTTTCAAAGATTCTTTGGGAGGTAGGAAGCTGTTTGTATTCAGAATGTTATGATAAATGGTGAAGGGTTCTAAAGTTACAGAGTGAATATAAAGGAGAAAAGTTTTAAGTATATTTTGAAGGTGGTAAACTGGCTGAGATTACATTTCAGACGGAATTATGAAGTAGGAAGGTAAAATTTGCAAGGAGTTATAAGTTATCCCTTTGTCACATATGTCCTCCGTGTGTGTATACATATGTATGTCTTTGTATGTATGTAAGTTTGTATGTGGGGATACATACAAGTTCCACATTGCTAATTGCATAGTTCCCCCAAAACCCATCTATCCTTCAAATTTCCCCATTTTTGTCCTTGCAGCACTTGAGTTTGCAATTTTAAAGTCATTCTTGAGTCTTTTCTTGCTTAACCATCCAGTTGGTTGCCAAGCCACACTGATCCTGCATCCATGACATCTTGCATTCTTCTTCTTTGTAGTTACAAAGCCCCTAATCAAGCTCAGGCACTCTCACTTAGACCATTTCAATAGTTTCTTAATTAATCTCCATGCTTCTCCCCCCCCAACCATCTTCCACACAGCTGTCAAATTGTCAAATTGATCTTGCTAAAAGACTTCAAGACTCCAATTCTCAATTAAAAATCTTCTCTGCTGCCTCCAAGACAAAAGAGAAATTTCTCAATATGTCATTTAAAGCTTTCTAGAAATTGACTTCCATCTAGCTGTGCAGCATCATGTTTAGGATCTCCCATATTCTTCATGTAAATTAAACTGGCTTCCCATTTGCTCCTCTTCCATGTTTATCAATCCTCCATGACTTTACAGAAGTAATCCCTCATGTTGGAAATTTACTTAAAATTTAACCTTTCCTGGTAAAATGTCTAGACTTCTTCAAAACACAGTTTCTACTTGATATTTTTCCTTATATTTCCATCCCTCCTCATAATTTATAGAAATCTCTCTCTGTTGGAAACACTGTGTATTACTTTGTAGCACTTGGGGATACACCCTAACTGTTATACTGCATCCTTTAGAGGATAATCATTTCCAGGCTCAAAGAACTATGCAGGTCCATGTCCCTTAAAATGATAGCTCATAAGCTCCCATCAAAGTATCTTGTTCAATTATTTCAGTCATGTCTGACTCCTTGTGACACCATTTAGGGTTTTCTTAGCAAAGATACTGGAGCAGTTTGTCATTTCCTTCTCTAGCTTGTTTTGCAGATGAGGAAACTGAGATAAATTAGGTTAAATGACTTGTCCAGGGTCATAGTTAAGTATCTGAGGCCAGATTTAAACTCAGGAAGATGATTTTTCCTGACTTCAGGCCTGGCACTCTATCCATTGTGACACCTTGTCAACAGCAGGGACTTAAATATTTGCTAAATTACACACCATTGTCAAATCAAATGTAAGTCCCTCTATTTACAGATGATGAAACTAAAGTTCATGGCAAGCAATTAATTTGTCCAGGGTCAGAAAGATGGACAACACAGTCAGCAAGGATTTACTATGCTAAAGAAAGTGCTGAGGACCCTCTGAGAATACCAATAGGGGAGAGGACTTATAAATAACTATAGACATGCAAGAATATAGAGAGTAGAATTAATCTGAAAGGGACAACTTTAGTAGCTCAAAGGAACAGAAAAGCCTATAGAAGGTAGAATCTGAGTTGAGTCTTAAAGGAAACCAGAGGCACTAAGAGGCAGAGGTTAAAGCAAAGCTTTCTAAGCATGAAGGGCAGTTAATGGGAAGACCAGAAATAGGTCAGAACCAGAACTCCCAGGTCAATACTCTTTCTACTTTTCTTTTCTGTTTTATTAATGGGTTTTTTTTAAATACACTGGTCTCTCCAGGAGACCTTGGTCCCGCTCCATTATATGCAAGCTGGAGAGAGAATTAGGCTTGCTAAGCGTTGCACCTCATAAACTATCTACAACACAGTTTCCATAGGGTTTATTGCATTGGTTCACATTCAAATATCCACAAATAGCATATGGATAAAATAAAATAAAAGTCTTTATGTAAGTCCCTAATTCCCTCAGGCTGCATTTTCACTACCATATATCAAACAATGCAGATAGCATAGCAGAAAGCTGGATATTTTGTGTGCATCCAGGTTTTCTAGCATGAAAGGGGTGCAGATATTTCAGGAGATTTAGCCTTAGGTATGAACTAATTCCTCTCCCCCACTCAAAATGGGATCAGAATCCTATTTTTGCATCTGGATAAAACATTTCCAAAGAGGCACATTTAGCTGGGATGCAGAGCACTGTTCAGATGGATTTAAATCCAGATGCTCTCGCCATAGTTTTCCAATTCAGACTTAGTACTATGGTCTTTATTCAGCCTCCAAAAGCAGGAAATACAAGTAAGTGAAGCAATCAACCTTTTGTATTCTCAAATTCAAGAACTATGCACCTGGAACTAGAAGGATGCTGCCGCCAGTGGAATTTTTCCACTGTTGTTCTATATTAGGGAAACCTAAAACTTGGCAATTCCAGTCTCTTGCCACGTCCTCTTATTTGGAAATCCCTCTTACACCTATAGTCTCTTCTCAAGACCCATGGCCACTACATTAGTTTATGTCTTTGTTACTTATTATCTGAATTTAAAAATTCCTACTCTATGAAGGGTCTCCTTGAAGTAATGAAAGCACAGAGCTTTTTGAATGTAGAATAATATATTCTATAACTGGGCAGGTGAACCTCTTAAAAGGTAGTTTGTTCCATTATTTTGGGCTTTGTAGCTAATTCAATAATAGCAACTATAATTTTTCTTTTAGTTTGTTTTTGGAGAGAGGGAGCTTTCTAATCTTGTGGATATTTATTGACTGCAATTCTGTCAGTACATCCCTTGTGACATGAGCAGTTTTGTACAATTTAAGAAATGCTTCCCAGAAAATTTCTCTGATTTGTATGTCCGACTCTCCAGCCAAGGAAATTCTGAGAACTTCAGTAATTGGCTCGTTTTCATCCCAGAAAATCGTTCTCTTTTAATTTGCAAGCACTAGGGCTAATATAAAATAATCAAGCAATTAGCAAGTAATGATTAAATACTTATGTACAAGATATTATGCCAAGCGCTGGAAATTCAAAGATAAAAGTGAAAAACTCCCTGCCCCCAAGGAGCTTACATTCTATCAGGGAAGACAATGTGTACACATAGAGTTATATACAAAATGGATATAAAATAGATACTAAATAATTTTGGTGGTGTAGGGAGAAGGGTGGTGGTAGTAGCAAAGGAAATCTGAAAGTCCTCAGTTAGAACAAGGTGATTGAGCTGAGTCTTTAAAAAAACAAAAAAACAAACAAAACTGATCGACAAGAGTGGGGAAAAGGTACATTCCAAGCATGAAGGACAGCTGATGAAAAGCCAAGAAGACAGGAAATGGAATGTAGGTAAGAGGAATAGTGAGGGTCAATTTGACTAGATTGTAGAAGGTATGAAGGGGAGTATTGTGTAATAACCCTGGAAAGGAAGGTTAAAGCAAAATTATGAAAAATTTTCATTGCCATATAATTTATCCTAGAATATAGCATATAATTTATCCTAGAAGTAATAGGAAGCTACTGCAGCTTTTTCATCAGGAGAATGTCATGGCTAGATCTATGATTAAGGAATATCACTTTAGCAATTAATGGAAGATGAATGGGGAAAGGAAGAAAAACAAAGGAAACCAATTAGGAGGTTATTGTGATAATCCAGACAAAAAAGTGAAGATAGGTTTTTGGCAAAGTGGATAGCCTTAGAGTCTGGAAGACCTGCTTGTAATCAGGAAGACCTGAGTTCAAGTTCTGATCTCAGATACTTACCAGCTGTGTGACCCTAGGCAAGTCACTTAACTCTATTTGACTCAGTTTTCTTATTTGTGAAATCAGCATAATAATAGCACCTATCTCCCAAGGCTGTTATGAGGATCACATGAGATCATTGTAAAGTGCTTAGCACAATGCTTTCCACATAGTAAGCACTACATAAATATTAGCTATTATCATCATCATCATCATCATTATTTTAATAGTTTATGATGAGAGCTTGACCTAGGTGGTGGCCACATGAGTAAAGGGGAAAGGTATGATGGATATGGAGATAATTCAAATAGAATTGACAAGATCTAATAACTGATTTGGCGAGATCAAGTTGTGTGTGTAAAGTATATAAGTAATGAAAGTTTAATATACTAGGAAACTGGAATGTGTTTGAGGAAACATCAGCTTTACTTTAAAGTTCCTTAATATAAGGCCAAGAACTAGGTTAGAGATACAGATCTGCGAATCAAGTAGTAAACTTGAGTGAGATAATTCTCTGGAAGCCAGTAAGTAAATAACTGTAATAAGGATTTAAATTATTTTTAAAATTTGAATAGAAGGAACTTCAAAGGGGTTCAGGTTGCTGAGGAGTATAGGTTACTGAGTGATGGTTGGAGTTGGGAAGTGGCAATGGGGAACAAGAAGTATTTTGATTCCCCTTTTATGACAAGTGAGAAAGGGTGGCTAAAGATACTGGGTTATTTGGGGGGACTTAGGTCTCTGTGAATGGCAAAAGGTGAGAGGGTACATGAAAGGAAGAGGTTTAAGATGAAGGGGAATATGTTATTTATGTCATGGAAATTCCATACAGCTTTGTAGAAGGGGCAGACAGATCTGGAATAGGATATTGAAAGGATAAGATATTGAAAAGGAATGAGCAGGAAATGGGAGTTGTAGAAGGATCTGTTTTGTTTTGTTTTGTTTTTCCTTAGGGATCCAGGAATTCAGTATTGCTGGAATTGAGAGAGCTAAAAAGGGTAGGAAAAATATTTTATTTACACATTAAAAAATCAAAAGAATATGTTAAAAAAAATTCTTCCACTTCCCACAGGGATGTATATAATCCTTCCAACTTATAATTGTGCATCTTGGCTTCAAGAGCAACTCAAACTCTCCACTTCAGGTCCCTATAACTCACAGGACTAACAGAATAAGGTGCCCCCTGATCCTTCAGCCTCCTCTCCAGTTCTCAAGTCTTTATTTCTTCTACACCACTTTGTCTCCAGATTCAGTGCTGTATTGTTTTGCTGCCAAATTAGCATCCCCATTTGATGTTGGCTTGTCTCTTTCCCTATTGGATCACATAGATACAATAGAGGCCTCTCTTGGAGTCCACATTAAGTCTTGGAGCTCAATAAGTTTTCATCTTCATTTCTGTCTCCAACAACCCATTCCTCAACATACACATTGTTTCCCAAACTATTTGTGAAAAACCTACATAAATGGGGTAGGGTTTGCCTAACTCCTCTTGGCACATATCCACTATATGATACTCTCAGGGTTGGGTTTTTTTAATATGTTCATTTTGGCTTGGTATCAATAATATTATCTATTTTCCAGCCAATGCAAGGGATTGATGCAAAATCCTTGGAGATGCCATATGATCAAAGTCAAATAAGGCTTTTCTAAAACTTGATCCATAATTTCCCTGGGGAAAAAAAAAAAAAAACTTCCCCTCTTTCTATCTTCCCATTTTCCACTTCCTTAACCACCATGCTTCTAGCTATATAAATTCAAATGTCAGTTATCTCATTCCTCTTTTTCTTCATCCCCACCAAATATAATCAATTGCCAAATCCTGTCTATCTAAGGCTGCCAGTGAAAATTTTCTCACATATTCAGGAGGAGACTCTTTATTCCATACCAAATAAGCTCTTTATCTCTTCTAATCTGGGCTACAATAGCCTCTCAATTAACCCCTCTCCCTCCCTCCAATCTCTCCAACCTCTTCAAGTAACTCTTCAAATATTCACAAAATTGCCAAGCAAAAAGAGCCTCAGGAGCCACCTCAGCCAACTTCAAAAAATTCTTTTCTACAATATACTCAAGTGGTCATCCAGGCTTTGCTTGAAGACCTCCAGTGAAGTATCCTCCAAGGTGACCCATTGTACTTTCAGTTAGTTCTGGGTTGAAAGTTTTTCCTCATATCAAAACAAAATTTGTCTTCTTATGACTAATGTCATCTATTATCCCTATTTCTGACTTCCTGAGCCACATAACAAATCAAATCTCTCTTTCATGCTAGCCTTGCTGTGCTTCTCTGAATGTACTCTACCTCATCTATGCTTTTCCTAAGCAGAACTGCACATCATATTCCAGATGTGGTCTGAACAGAGGAGACATAGCTGCCAGAATAATCTTTCTCACAAACAAGTTTGACATACATTTATTCCTCTGTTCAAAAACTTGCATCTACAACTGATGTTGTATTTCTCTAATATCTCCTACATGTCACTCAGGAGAGTGTGTTTGTATACTGGGGTATGCTAAATTTTGACATATGTAGGTTAGGTATATCTACATGGGTCTGTCTAGAGGTGGCTCTAAGGGAAGCAAGAAAAATTATCTCTAGAATCTCCTCCTCCAACCCTACTACAAGGGAGGCTTTAATGCCTGACAGAAGGGAAAGTAGGACATTGGGGTAATAGGCTAGTCTCTTCTTCCGAGAGAAAAGAAGCACTGAGTTAGAATTATATCTACCTGGTCCCTTAAATATTTTTAGCCTAGGGAGTGCAATTTTTAGGTTGAAGATGCACTCCTGATCACTTTTAATGGGAAAGGAAGATTTCAAATTATATATTTGAGAATTGACCCCTTTCTACTAGATACTAGTTCCACAATGCATACACATGGTTGATAGTAAAGAAACTCATTTATCCAAACAGGTAACAAAACAAAAGTCAAAGAAAGTATACAAATGAGATTATATAAAAAATAATACATAGTGTAAATTAGCTTTTCCTTTGGGAATGAAATAGTTCAATTAAAAGACCCAGATTTCATTCAATGAGAAAATTCCCCAAAGATCTAATATCATTAGCTGGGAATAGGGACATGATCAATATAGTAACTCCTCTACATGCCAACTTTCTCCCAAATCTTTCTTTCTTCAGCTGGATCTCTCTTCTATCCAACTCTCAACAATTTTCTTTATCCCTTACCCAGGCATGGGGCTACTGAGGAATCTGTCTCCATCAATGAAAATAGAGTCCTGCGTAACTGTCCCTGAATTATCATATTATTTATGTATATCGTATATACATATTTGTACATATATTTTATTAATGTATAAAATTATATTACATATATTACATATATATCCCCCTACTGGAATATAAGCTCCATAAAGACAGAGTATGTTTCACTTAGTCATGGTATCTCCTCCCTAGTACAAAGCACTGTACTCTCTACAATATAGATTCTTAATAAATATTTTAATAAAATTAATTTGTCCCCCTGCTGCCTACTAAGTAAAGTATTATGCTGGCATTCAAGTTCAGACATTTTACACTCTTATCTTTAAACTCTATATTCCAGTTAAACTGGAATACTACTCATCATTCTTCTCTCTTATCCTGCTCTCTCAAGCTTCTCCTTTACTGACACTATCCTCCATTTCTTGAGCAAATTTTTTACCATCTCCTCTTTTTGAAATCTCTCCCTTCACTCAAGATCCAACACATTTACCACCTTTTCCATGAATCTTTTCCTAATTAGCCAGCTAAAAGTGTGTTGTGTCTACATCTCTCCTTGACAACTCGGGGAAATAAATCCCCCTCCTTCCATAGACACCCTTTACCCATGTCTTTCCCTGCTACGGACTTGTCTTTGAGATTACTTTACATTTATACTATATATACCTTATTTGTACATAGATTATATGTATTAGGATGTGTGCTCCTTCTGAGTAAAAACTTTGCTTCCCTCTCACTTTTTTAAAGCCTAGCACACAATGCCTGGCACATAATAAGCACTTAATAGAAATTTATTAACTAATTGCCTAAATACTCTCTTTAGAAAATAATTGAGAAATTATCTCCCCCCCTCACACTTCTCTTCCAAATTTCTCTATTCCTATTGACAGCACTACCATTCTCCCAGTCCCCCCAAGCTAGCAACCCTTGTGTGGTCTTTAACTTCCCACACACTCTCTCTCAGCTCTCATATCCCACATGTTGTGTTGCCAAGGCTTATTGATTTTACTTTTTCAAACATCTCAAATATGCTCCCTTTCTCTTCTGATATTGCTACCACCCTGACACAGGCTCTTGTCTCCTCAGGCCAAGACTATTGTGATAGTCTGTTAGGTCTACCTGCTACCAATCTTGCCCCGCTCCAGTCCATCCTCCATTTAACTCCTAACGTGATTTCATTTAGTTCATATTCAATCAGGTCACTCCAGTATTCCCACCACCTCCAGGATCAAATATAAAATTCTCTACTTAGCATTCAAAGCCTCTTATGACTTATCCTTCCTTCACTTTGCTAATTTTCCTATGTCTTTTATTCCCTCATGTGTACTCTTTGATCCAATGATATTGACCTCCTTGCTAATTTTCTAACAAAATAATCTATCTCCTGACTCAGATAATTTTCACTGGCTATCCCTAACACCTGTCATCCTCTCCCTCTTCATCTATACCTTCTGACTCCCTTTAAGTCTCAGCTAAAATCCTACCTTCTATAGGAAGCTTAACTCAAATCCCTTTCATTCTAGTGCCTTTCCTCTATTGATTATTTCCTATTTATCATATATAGAGCTTGTTTGCACATAATTACTTGTATATTGTCTCCCCACTCCAATTAGATTTTAAGCTTCTTGAAGGCCTATGAACTTTTTTTTTCTGCCTTTCTTTGTTTGACTTAAGTCCCTTATGGGACTCTCTCCACAATGGTAGAGAAAGTGTTATTTACAAATAGCTCAGAGTATTGAAATGTTTATCATCTAAGAGCATACAAGTAGACCATGTTTAAATTTATTCTTACAAATGTAAGGAAAATGTGATGCTTCATCTTACCTCATGTCTCCTTGCTAATGTGCTACATAAGTCATTCTAAAAATATGCTTTATGTGTCTTTTGGGGTATGATTGCTTAATCACAGCTGGCTTCCTTGGAGAATTAAGGATATGCTGGATAACGTTTCACACCTAAAAATATGTTTTGCTTTTTAAAAATAGCTTGCAGATATATACTCATTGTCATTTAGAGAAAGAGAGAGACTTTTTAACTCTCTTACACAGTTCTATTTGATATCATGATTATTTCATTTTCTACTTGGCATCAGACCCAAAAGATGCAAAGATGAAGTAAGACCTAGTCATTGTCACAAATGATTATGCAAAGCGATAAGTTCTTGACAGTTTTTTGTATGTCATGGTCTCTTATAAAACTTTGATCAAGCCTATGGATCATTTCTGAGAATAATGTTTTTAAATACATAAAATGCAATTCATGGGATTACAAAAGAAACCAATTATAGTAAAATATATTTATTTCTAAAAGTTCAAGAATATGTGAAAGCAGTCATTTCCTGGTAGCTTGGAACACTTCTAGAGCATTCATATTAACTCTAAAGTAGAAGTCTTGCCCTCTCTCCAAACCACATGGAAACCTGTCAGTTAGTCAGTCATAATCATTTATTAAATGCCTGACATAAGGCCTGGCACTATGTTAGGCACTGGGTAGTGCAAAAAATGCAATAATCTGTAGGCCCAAGGAAATACGCCTGAATTTCTGGATCCTACCCTGAGGCATTTCTTATAATAGTAGTACAGGTAGACAGCCATGTGGGTGGACAATTAAGGAATTTGCTTCTTGAAAAATAGAATGGGGATTCATGCCCTTCACTTCAAAGGATATTCAAGTTTTCTGTGACCATTTCATACTTGCTTATTGCATAATGACAGAAAGTCTTTTAATTGACTGCTGAATTGAATATGAATACTAACAGGTCAAATTTTCTGTTTTTCTTCCTGCTAAGGGGAATAAGGACAACTCTCTGAGCTCTAGAAGGAAAGATGGAGTGACCTTTTCTCATATTGGGTCCCCTATGACTAGATGGCTTCCTAAGCAAACCTGTGTTTGGAATGAGATTATTTTCTATTTATGGCAGAATCCAAGGAAGACCAAGTCACAAGGAACATTCTTCTTATCCCAGCCCTGCCAGGCATCCTACTTAGCCCAGTCCTGCCATGAATCAGTCTGGTGGCCAATCTGCACCTAGAAGTAACCTTTAAGGTGGAGATGTTTGTAGCAACCACTTTGGCATGAAGTGGAACTAGAGCTCAGGAGAGAAATTGGGTATGTATATCTGGAATCATCTAAATAGAAATGATAAATATACCCAGAGGAATTGATAAGGCTGGACAGAGAGTTAGATGGGGTCTCAGGACTCGGTCTTAGCATATGTCCATGGGGCATGACATAAATGATGATTCTAGCAAAGGAGACAGAACAGCTAAATGGTACAATAGAATGCTGCACCTGGAGTCAGAAGACCTGGGTTAAAATTTAGTCTTAAACATGTACCAGCTGTGTAACAGTTGTGTATAAATATTTACTGCCTGAACAATTCACTTAATTTCCATGTTTCAGTTTCTTCTTCTGTAAAATGGGGGATAATAATAGCATCCACTTCACAGGATTGTTGTGAGGATAAAATAAGATAATACAATACTCATAAAGTGCTTTATAAATCTTTTAAAAATGTATTTCATTTTTCCAAATACATGTCAAGATATTTTTCAATATTCAAATGAAAAATTTGTAAAACTTTGTATTCTAAATTTTTTCCCTCTATCCCTTATCTCCACTCTCCACAAGACAGCAAGAAATCTGATATAGGTTAAAGATGTGCAATCCTTTTAAACATATTTCCTCATTTGTCATGTTGTGCAGGAAAAATCATACCAAAAGGAAAAAAAAATAAGAAAAAAGACAAACAAAATGCAGATGGCATTTTCCATCTCAAGTCTGTTGGAATTGCCTTGAATCACCTTGTTGAGAAGAGTCAAGTTTATCACAATTGATCATCACTCCCTTGTCAATATGGAGGGACCTTTCCTCATTCTGGGTCACCCATGAATAGATGGCTTCCTAGGTAAACCTGTGTTTGGAATGAGATCACCTCCTATTTATAGCAGTATCCAGGGAGCCCTAAGTTATAAGGAGCACCCTACTTAGCCCAGCTCTGCTCTTATTTGGAAGGTAGGAATAAATATTAGTGATTACAAGCTAATTGAAATGAAAGTTCTTCCATTAGTCATAAACTCATGTTCTTTTTAATTCAACAACCTATATTAGAATAATTACTCTCTGTAAGACGATTTGCTCAGTATTAGGGATACCAAGACAAAATTGGCAAATACTCCCTGCCCCCCAAAAGTTTACTTAATAGGGGAAGAGGATATAACAGAAATACTAAGAAGTTGATAAAATAATTTGAGGAAGGGGAAAGCACAAACTCTAAAGGGATCAAGGAAAGTTTCCCTTGAGAAGTGGTTAATAATAATTATAACAATAATAATAATGGCTACCAAGTATAGTACTTATATAGTACTTATTATGTGCCAAGCACTTTACAATCATTGTCTCAATTTATCCTTACAATAACCTGGGAAGTTGGTACTATTGTCACTCCCATTTTGTCACTCCCAGATGAAAAAAACTGAGACAAATAGGTAACATGACTTCCCAGAGTCACACAGCAGTAAGTGTGAGTCAGGAAGTTTCATCTTCCTGAGATCAGATACTGATCAGCTGCGTGATCCTGAATAAATCATGTAATCTATTTACCTCAGTTTCCTCACCTGTAAAATGAGCAAGAGAAGGAAATAACAAACCATTTCAGTATCTTTGCCAAGAAAACTCCAAATGGGATCACAGAGTCTGACACAATTGAAATTATTGAACAACTTTCTAATTCTAGGGCCAGCACTCTATCTACTAGACCACTTAAATACTCTTGAAGAAGGCTAAGGATTCTAAGAGACAGATAAGGAGGTTGTCATCTTCTATAAAGGCACACTGATAAGAGATGGAATGTTATGTATGAAGAATGGCGAAGTGAAATCATGTGAAATAAGTCTGAAAAGGTAAGTTGTAAACTAATTACTAAGAGCTTTACGCTAGAGTTTTTATTTTTATCCAGAGGCAATAAGGAGTTGATGAAGATTCTTGAATAGGAGAATGACACAATCTTGTACTTTAGGAAGATTATTTTTATGGCTGTATAAAAGATGGGTTGGATGAGAAAGAAACAGAGACAGATGCACAGAGAGACAGAAAGAGACATAATGAAAAAAAGAGAGGGGAGGAAGAGAAGGAGGAAGGGAAAGAGGATATTATTTTAAAAATCCAGAAGAGGGCTTGTACTAGAATGGTGGATATGTGAGTATAGTGATAGGATCATCTGTGAAAAATGTTGTGAAAGAAGGGAGGATCAAAAAGGCATGGTATGAACTGAATATGATGGGGGTGAAGGAGTAAGAGAGAGGGAAGAGCTGAGTTCTCTGAGGATGAGAATCTCAGAGCTTGAAAAGAGAGTGGTACAATCTGAAAGATAGATTTAGAGTGAGGTAATAGATTCTATTTTAAACATGTTGTTGAGTTTGAGCTGAAACTTTCAGGTAAAGCTATCCAGCAGACATTGAGTGATATGGGACTGGCTCTCAGCAGAGAAATGTAGGCTGGAAAGATAGATTTAGAAGGCATCTGCCTAAAAATAACTGGGCCTTTGGAATCAGATGAGATCAAAATCTCAGGTAGGTAGAAAATATCTACCTACTTTTAGGAATGATTAAAAAGACAATAGTCCTACCATTTTAGAATTGAGAAGATCCTCAGACATAATGTATTCTAATCCCCTCATCTTACAGATAAAAAAATTAGGCCCAGAGAAATTAAGAAATTTGCTGTCAATATCTACAATTCAACTCGGAGTAACTAATAAATTCATTTGGAAATAAGAGCCACTTGGAATTTCATTTTTATTCATTTCTATTTTTGTGTACATTTTATCCAGAACCTAGCATAGTACATGGCATAAATGTATAGGTATTTAATAAGTATTTATTGAATGAATGAATGAATTTCATAGTTCCTTCTAGCCAAAGTTCCCAAAGGAAAGTTCCCTGAGGTTTGGGATGAGAACCAGAGAAACCGGAGATTAATAAATAAATCAGTCATTTTGGGGAAGGCTTTATTTTATGTTAAGTGATATAATGACCATACCACTCTCATTTCATATAAGATAATTCAGCTGTAAGTTTGGACAACTAATGTGGAACTTGAAAATCCTCAAAGAACAAAAATTCCTATATAATTGATATACATAATAATATATATTAGTTTACATAATAAACTAATAATTTTTGTTGCTATTGCTGGTAGATTATGTGTGTGTGTGTGTAGGTGTCTATGTCTGTGTCTATGTTTGTGAATACAAAAAAAGTAGAAATGTAGAATGAATGTAGGATGAAAAGCAAAAACTTTTGCCACACTTGCTTAGATTTTCATCTTAATCAACTTCATTTTCATGACAACCTAGAACTCTGGGATTTGGAGAAAGCAGTAAGCTTCATCTCTCCTGTGGAATTTTCTAGCAGAGTCCCCAAAAGGAAGGGACATGAGTCCCCTCAGGGGATAAACAGCAGTTATAAGGAACTGTCTAACTCTAAATCAAATAGTTGTCTCTCCTAGGACTTCAATTCAGCAGTAGATACAGGTAAATGAAAAAATAAATATAATTTTAGCCAGGAAGAACTCTAGTTAGCTTGGGGAAGATCTCTAGCTAGCTAAATATAACAGCTCATAGATCCAGCAAAAGACCAACATAGTTGTTATGATGCCTTTGTCAGGTGAAGGTCTTCTAGTCCCTTACATATGGAAATATATGGGAGTCAAAAGCTTAACAAACTACCTAGAAGAAGATACTAAGGTACAGAAAGATTATATAATTTGACCAACATCTCGCAGGTAACGAGTAGAATAACCAAGAATTAAATCCAGAATTGACTCTAAATCCAATGTTCTTATTTTTGTTGTTTAGTCATCATTCAATCGTGTCCAACTTTTTAGGATCCCATTTGGAATTTTTTTGGCAAAGATGTTGGAGTGGTTTGCCATTTCCTTCTTCAGCTCATTTTACAGATGAGGAAAGTAAGGCAAGTGATACAATGCCCAGGTTCACACAGCTTGTAAGTGTCTGAAGCCAGATTTGAACTCAGGAAATCTCATCTTCCTGATTCCAGACCTGGTACTCTATGTACCACTGTGCCACCATACTGTGTACTATCTTCAGTTGCCATGATTTAAAGTAAACCACAGGTGGCATGGTGTTTTGAACTCTCAATCAGCTCATTCAGTCCAATTCAATAAATATTTACTGAACCTTACTACATGCTCAATATAAATGGACAGAAGACAAAAATGAAACCCTTTTTATCCTCCAAAATGCTCATTCCACCAAGGGGAACTATGTACACACAGATAACTACATGCACAAATATATACAGGGTTAAAACAATAAATTTATGGGGGAGGCATATCTCATTGATCATTGGTCTCTTGTTTTCTCAGGATTTTGCCATTATACTTCACCGCTCTCTCACTTAGGTTTCCTCCCTACCTGTGGTCTCCTCACCCTGGAACATGATTTGTCCCTGTGGTTCCCTCTTCCCTCCTCTCCTTTCTTCAGTTCCCTTTTATATTTTGTCTTTATCCATTAAAATCTAAGTTCCTTGAGGACAGGAACTGCCTAGATTTTTGCTTGTATTTGCATCCCCAGCACTCGTCACAGTGCCTGACACATAGTAAACACTAAGATTTACTTACTGATACCATTTGAAAATAATGTAAATTCACCGCTATCTCTTAAGTGAGAGTATTTGAGTAACAACAAAACAGTGTGAGGGGTAGATTTGTCTGAGCAGATCTTTTCCTCAGAGAATAACTAACTAAGATCATTTTTTAGATGAGTAATGGAGGAACTGACAGGAAGATATATTCCCTGGCTCTGGTGAGGAGAGAATACCTTGGAACCTTAAATTATTGGATAGAGTGAAGAGGAGGCTTATTTCAAGAGTGGAATCTTGGATTGATGAAGTAATAGTACCTGATGAGTTCTAGCTTCTGGTCTGCAGATTCGTATCCACAGATGTGAACAGACATACCTGTTTGGGAAATGGGCTAGTGATTCTCTGGTACTTACTAGTCTGGAGATTGATGAGTTACTAAGTCAAAAGAGACACCCGACTTAAAACGTCTGCAATGCCAATCACCCTCAATTATCTTCATGAAATCACCAAAGTCTTTAGTAAAATGGTCAATTTCTTTTCTTTTTCTCTAAGGACATCCAGGGGCCTTTATGCTGGCAAGTTACCATAACTACTGAGGGAGAAAGATCAGTTACCTGAATAAAATACAACAGAACCAGACAGAATAACTACATCAAACTCTGACATGTGTAAAATTTGGCATCACCAGTGTATCACTATTAGCCTTCTCTCCTATACAAGCACTGACTCTTTTTGTCTCAAGAGGTCATCTTTGCACATGTTATCTCAATCAGGGTACATTTTATGCAAATAAAAGCTAAGTTTAGAGGGTGAAACAATCTGTACCTCTAGGAGGACCTTTTAATAGTCTTACCATATGTGAATCCCCATCATCACCTAATCCTTCAGAGGATGCTGATGGTGATGTTTCCAACACTTTGAAAGGGGAACCTTAAACATCTCTAGACATTTTGAGGACTGGATGAAATTTGGCTTCATTTGTGGAAAAAAATATGGGGGGAAAAACTAGCCAGAGTGAAGAAAAGAAAAAACACATTAAAAGCAAATATTCATAAAGTGGCCACTCTCCTATTTTTAAAGAAACAATGGTCCTATTAATGTGATTGGGAATAGGGGGAATTGAAGTATGATGGTTGGAGAGTGATAGTTCATTTTTTAAAAAATGTGGCTAATGGTCATAAAATCCAGCTTTTACACAGAAATTTGAGAGCTTTATAAAGAAGATAAAATATAAAAGGAAGAATTATTTTATTACTGCATCCCTAATATATGCTACTAATACTTTTAGTTTTCATGCATTATTACCTAGGAACATTTTTGTCTCCCTACACTTGGAATATTGCAATAGGCTCCTAATTGGTTTTCTGCCTCAAGTCTCTCCCCTGCCTACTCCATTCACATAGCTATCAAACTGGACAATCCCCTATCTAATAAACTTCAGTGGCTCTGTAATAGTAATAATAATAAAATGAAAATACTCCTCTATCTCAGCATTCACAATCCTTTAAAACTAGGCCCAAACTTATTTTTCCTACACATTATCCTATTATTTCTTACTCATCAATTCTTTTCCTTAACTTTATAATCAATTGTCTCCTTGCTGTTCTTGGTAGACAATGTTCCATCTCCCATCTCCTTGCCTCTAAAATGATAGTCCTTCATTCTAGAATGACTCCCTATTCCTCTATTATTTAAATCTCCTGTTTTCTTCAAAACTCAACCCAAGACTATCTCATACTTGAACATTTTTCTAGTCCCCAAATTGTCATTATCCTCCCAATATTTATTAATTTTCCATAAATTTTGTGTACTTGGAGGAGAATTGATCTCTTCCCAGCCTAAACAATGAAATCACAGAATAAAAGACTCAGCTAAATGAAAGAGATAATGTTATGGTCTAAAAAGGAAAAAAAATGTATTCTTAAAGTGAAAAAAAACCTTTATAGTGGGAAAAATTATTATTTCTCTTTTATATTAATAATCAGTTTTTCTGATGATGAATGATATTGCCCAAATCTCTGGGTACATGCTTTTTGATCCTGGGTAGGAAATCCCACCAACTAGATTATCTCATAAAGAATTTAATGTAAGGTGAATTCCAGCTCATTATGTTCCACTCAGACTGGCTTAGGCAAGGGAATTGATCCTTTGTCTAGATTAAAAGAGGCTGGAGATGATCTAGGAGCAAGAGTTATCAGTCACATCCCCCAATTCCTAATTAGAATAGGTCCACTTCTCATTAATTGTAAACCAATCAGAGTTTACTGTCACCCTCAGGAGCACCCACTCTTCAAAGGACATGTAAGTATTGAATGGATTCCATGAGGAATCTTTGGAATTTGAGAGTGCTACTGACCTTTTTTATTAATTATCTGCTAACATAATTCATAAAATGATTAATTATCCCAAAACTATGTCTTTCAAACTTTTTATATATCATATGTGAAGAACCAGTCAGAACAATGGCGGTAAATCATTAGTCCCCCTGTGATCCTTCTGGAAATAAGACATAATATCTAGGGAGTCAGTAATAGTAGGAGGCAGCTCTGAAGAGTCTGAACTCTGGCAATCAATAAGAAAGCCAGCTACGGAAGAAAAACCAAGCTTTTGAGAGGGAATACCTTCTCATTTCTTGGGCACTTGAACACACGGTTGCACATGCATGCATACACATACACACACAAAATGACATTGTATTTTATAAAGACATTATTTGCTCAATAGGAGACAATAGAGATATTGAGGGAAGGGGCAGAATCATAAAGATATTACAAGACAAGAAAGGTCTTGGTGCAATCGGAGTTGCAATTTACCTTGGTAAAATGTGTGCCTCTCAGAATATTTTATGTGTACACCTGTAGGATTCATTTCTTTTTTGGAGGATAGGAGAGGAAAAATGTTTTGTAGCTATTATCCTTATGATGCCACCTTAGTAATGAGGCTTTTGCCTTAAGATAATTTGACTGGTTGACTATAAAAAGTAAATATGCTGCTGAGGGATTAAAAGTTATAATTTTAGGAGCTGGACCTACAGCATGCCTTAAACCTATAGTAATTGTACTCCAGAAAATCCAACTTGTTCATGAGAGTTAAGGGAAGGTGGGGGTAGGTCCCCACGAAAAGAATATAAATATTTATGAACGAACTAATATAAAAGCATTTGTTAAATGCTTACTATGTGCAAAGAACTGTGCTAAGAGCTAAGCAATAGAATTTTAAAAAATGAAACCGTGTCTATTCCCAAGGAACTCATATTCTGGTGTAGATACTGCATGAGGTTTTCAGCTGTAGATCAGATGGAAAGGACCAGTAGTTCTTAGGATGTAGCAGCAAATCAATTGGTAATACATCTTTTGATGTCATTTCCCTTGATGAAACCAAATCTACTCTGATGTTGAACTGTTTGAAAGTGTCAAGGATTTTGGTGGAAAAAAATGTTCTTTTCTAGTTCCAACTAGCTGAGGAGGTGGGGGCTATAGCACCTGCAGGAGCCATTGACAATTCACATTCACTTGGATGAAGTCTTCATGAGCTGGAATGGAAGCAGGATGAAGGAGGGGCAGAGAAAGGAAGACACTATAACTCCTAAGGCTCTAAGGATCTGGATCCTGGACTGTCTCTATTGAAGTCTGATTCTGAAATAGATAATAGTAATGTTTGGATCCTTCTCACACATGCTACTTCCCATTTTTCCCTCAGGATACCCTGCTGCTGCTGCTGTAAAATGTAATAGAATGTAAGGTTTTTGAAGGCAAGAATGGTTTTATTTTTGTCTTTGTATAGTAGGTGTTTAACAAATGCATGTTAATTAATCATACCTTCTAATGCTACAAACCACTACAGACTAAGTTTGACTTCAGGGAACTTCTCTTCCCTTTTCTCTTTCTCTCTTTCTCTTTTTTTCTCCCTATTTCCCTTCTCCCCTAAATTGCATACCTGTTGAATTCAATAGAATGGAATTGTTTTATGCTCTCCAGGTGGCTAGCATTGTACTTGGTACCTTGGGAATACTAAAAAACTTAAGATTCAGCCTTTGTAGGACTTAAAGGTAACTGGGGAAGAAAACCAAACACACACAAAATGCTTAAATAATATTGATCACAAACATATATTTTCTCCCTCAGAAGAAGAACAAGAGGCTGAAATCAATACTGGCTACTTCCTCCTTTTTTTCAAGATGTTCTGAAGTATAATGTGAATAATATTAATCAATAAACATTTCTTAAGAACCTACTAAGTACCAGGAACTGTGCTACACATTGAGAATTGTTGTTGTCTGTCCTTTCACAAAGAGGACTATGACAATCAGGAGGTGATGCCGTGACATAGAAGTGAGTTGGATTTAAGTAAGGGAATTAAAAAAAAAGATGGAAAAAAAGACAGTTCTTGACCTCTGGGAGCTTTCGATCTAATGGAGTTGACAAGATGTAAACAAGTATAAACAAATCAAGCTATTTACAGGATTATTTACAAGAGCTCTTTTCCTAAGGGAGAAAATATATGTTTGTGATCTATATTATTTAAGTATTTTGTATGTGTTTGGTTTTCTTCCCCAATTACCTTTAAATCCTACAAAGCCTGAGTCTTAATTTTTTTAATATTCCAATTTTACAGATTTTATTTACAGATAATTAACAGAAGGAATTAAAAAAGAATTAAAAAGGTAAGGGAAGGCTTCCTGTAGAAAGTGGAATTTTAAGCAGAATACCACCCCAGAGGAGAACAGAAAGGAAGAAAGAAGAAAAGAAAGAAAATGGAAGTGCTATTCTTAAACCAGAGATTTAATAGACATTATTGACATTAGCTGAAGGTAGCACTGCTTGGGTACTAGAGGAAGGGGGAGTCCACAGGACTGACAATAATTTACAAAGAGGAAACTAGTAAATCAGGAAAGTAGACTTGTCTAAGTGTTTAATAAAAATAATGAATATAACAGGCAGCAAGGTGGTGCAGTGGAAAGAAAAGTCAGGAAGATCTGAGTTCAAGATTCACTCTCAGATACTTTCTAGCTGTCCTATTTGCCTCAGTTTCCTCAACTGTAAAATGGAGCTAAATAATAGCATCTACTTCCTACTGTTATTGTGAGGACCCAATTATAAAAAAAAACTTAGCACAACTCCTGTCACATTATATATATATATATATGTACATACATATATATATACACACACACACACATATATATATATATATAAATGTTAGCTATTATTATAGTGAAGGTAGCTAGGTGGATCACTAGATAGAGTACTGGGTTTGAAAACTTTTTCTGAGTTCAAATTCTGGCTGACACTAGCTGTGTGATTCTGGACAAGTCATTTAACACTGTTTGCCTCATCTGTAAAATGAACTAGAGAAGTAAATGGAAAACCACTCTAGTATCTTTTCCAGAAAAACCTCAAATGGAGTCAATAAGAGTCAGACATAACTGAATGAATAAACAGATTATTACATCAGCTGCATTTATATAATACTTTTAGAATTTGCAAAGTACTTTACTTTCACTATCATATTTTATTTTAATTTCAACCCTGTGAGATGGGTTCTCTCAATATCCACATTTTGCAGATGAGGAAACTGAGGCCCAGTGAGATTATGACTTGTCACACAACTAGTACCTGAAGTAGAATTAAAACCAGGATTGCCTAACCAAGATTTTGTCAGTCTATTGAGGAGAGCTTTTGTATTTGAGAGTAGGCTGTGAAATCCACATTTACATCCTAAGTTTTCAAAAGAATAGAGACAGGTTTAGTTCACATTCAGTCAGGATCACAGATTCCAGGTCAATGTTTCTAGGAGGATTTACTGTGAAGAAGGAACTTCTTGTGGAAGCTGGTAGTCAGAATTAGAGAATAACTGAATTTCAGAATGAAAAGAGACTTAGACATCTGGTTCAACCAGTACATAAAAGGAAACCCCAATATAACATTCTCAAATAAAAGGTCACCTAGCCTCTGCTCAAAGACCTCCAAGGGAAACAATTCCACCACCTCAGAGGGAACCCATTCCACTTTTGTATCACTTAATTAAAAAAAAAATTATCCATAATAGAAAACCTAGGTTTGCCTCTTGCAGCTTCCATTCATGGCTCCCAGATCTACTTTCTGGGGTCAAACAGAACAATTCTAATCTTTTCCACATGATAGCTTTCAAACATTTGAACATAATTATTATGTTCTCCCTTCTCCCTTAGTTTTCCCTTCTCCAGGCTACTATCCCCAGATCCCACATTCTGTGCTCATATCTATCATCTTGAAGATCTTTCACCATCTTGGGTAGCTTCTCTCCAGTTTATCAGTTTTCCTCTTAAACCATGAACCCAGGCATTATCATCTGGAATATGGCAGTTACAAATGACAGGAGGCTATAGACACAGTACTATGAGTAAGTCAGACTTTGCAGAGATAACCATCACCTTCTAGAAGTTGGAAGGAACCTGAGAAGATAGAATATTTATTTAAGTAATCTAAGTTTCAAGAGTAAAAGATTTTTCCAAAGAGATCAAATAAAATGTGGAAAAAGCTATACTTTTTATTGCTCTTTTCATGATGGAAAAGAATTGGAAATTGAGGGAATGCCCATCAATTGGAGAATGGTTGGATAAGTTATATTGTGTACTATTTTGCAATAAAAAATGATAAACAGTTAGATTTCTAAAACCTGAAAAGATTTGCATGGACTGATGCTGAGTGAAAAGGGTAGAACTAGGAGAACATTGTACATAGTAACAACAATATTGTATGATGAAGAATTATGAATGACTTAGCTATTCTCAGCAATATAATGATCCAAGACAATCCCACGGGAACAATTATAAAGTATGCTATCCACCACCAAAAAAAAAGAACTAATATTGTCTACATAAAGACTGAAGATTGCGATTTTTCACTTTCTTTGTGGTTTTCTGTTTAAGTCTTCTCATACAAAATGACTACCATGAAAATGTTTTACATGATTAGACATGCATGATTTTATACATGTGTGTATGTGTGTGAAATGGTGGGCTTCTGTAGTGTGGAGAGAGTAGAAAGTAAGAGAGGCAGTTTAGACTTAAAATTTAACTCAAAAAAATCAAATTAATTAGAAGAAGAAAAGGAAACTAAGTGCCATGCAGGAAGGAGTGGAAAGCAAGAATGAGCTCATCCAACATGGACAAAACCCACTAGGAGAGCTAGTGATCAACATAAGGAAGACAAGAGAACAGACCAAGATTAAGATGATCAAATTAGAGATGAGGATTTCATCTTCAGTTGCACAAGTAGGATAGAAAAGGAAGAAAGAAAATAGTATTTTTAGAGCTGAGGTCAGGAGAAAACAATAGGTTAGGTCAAATTATGGAAGTAAGGGAATACTTAGATAATAATTCAGACCAGAAATTTTTTTAAAGGTCCAGACCTGGGACCCAAACAGGAAAATATATTATTCCACAAAGGGAAAAAAGGAGAACTATTACAATAATCTGGCCTTAATGGGAGGGTGGGTATGGATTGCATATAGAGCTGAACCGAGGGTAAAGGACAAAGAGAAATGAGCCCTTGGACTAAAGGGGAGTGTTGACAGCGAGTGCCTTGAAGGGATTCCTTAATGCTTTGAACCTATGCCAATAGAAATGCGTAATGTGAACCTCTTTATGCATTACTGAAACCATACATTATATTATTTGTACCTTGTACTAAAGTTTAGTTGTATGCTTGGATCAACTGTGATACAGCAGACATCATAGGAGTGCCCTAATTCAAAGAAGAAAGAAAAAAAAACCCTGAAATTCAGAGAAATAGCCTTCTTATGTTCTTGAGTGGGGGGCATTAAAGAAGATCCTTGAATCTTCTCTCACACTCATTCATATAATCAATCCATTGCTAATCCTAGGTCCAGAGTTTATGAGTCATCACTGAGTAATTATGACAATAATAATAGCTAGCACTTATATAAGACTTGCTGTGTACTACATATTATGCTAAACAGTTGGCAAAAATTATTACATTTGGGTTCTCACAATAATCCCAGGAGGCAAGTTATTATCATTCCCATTTTGCAGTTGAGGAAACTGAGGCCGACAGAGATTAAGTAATTTGCTCAGGTTACTGAGCTAGCATCTGAGGTTGGATTTGAACTCAAAGCTTCCTGATTTCAGGACCAATATTCTTTATTCCCTATGCCATACAGCTGATTAAGTCTATTCCTATAGACTAGCTACACTTAATGAGAAAATTAAAAATTTTGCTTGGAATTGAGTTATATTGTCTATAAACCTTTGCCTGCCTACAAAAGGCATGGCTATGTATCTTATGAGATAATATTTGTAAAGTATTTAATATTGAGAACTTATGAGAATGTATGGGCATTTAGATGGCACAATGGATAGAATGCTAGACTTGAAGTCAGGAAGACCTGAATTCAAATCTGGCTGCAAACACTAGCTGTGTGATACTGAGCAAGTCATTTCACTCTGTTTACCTCAGTTTTCTCATCTGTAAAATGAGCTAGAGAAGGAAATGGCAAACCACTCCAGCATTTATGCCAAAAAAAAAAACCCAAATGAAGTAACAATCATGACTGAAATGGCTAAATAACAACAACAAACTTACAGTAGATGATTCATTAGGTATCAGCATGTTCTGTCTATTCCAGTAAGGAGCAAGTTAATTATAGCGAGGTCATATGACTGGGGCTCATTGAAATATAGTAAATGCTAAATCGTGGTAGAGTTTTGTCAGAGATGGGAGCTCAAAGCTAATTTACATTGGGTAAATCTACACTAATCATGCTCCGCAGACTAATACATTTATGTATCTTCCCAGAAATAATTAAATCTAGGAGATAAAGGATTGTCCAATCTCTGAAAAGTTTTGCCATTTCCCCAAAACTTCCATTTAGTGGGGTGAAGTGCCATAATCACAAAAGTGAGTGTGGAATTTACTCGATTTCTGAATTTACCTATTCCTAGAATTAGGGGAGTAATTAGCAGCACCACCTGGTGGCTAAAGATGTTTAAAAAAAAAGAAATATTTCGGAAAGGAAATAAACTTGGAGGGATTTTTAAATACAGTTTTATATACTTTTGGATTTATAAAGGTTTTATAATAAAACACATTATAGTAATTCGTTATAATAATGGTTTAACTACTACACACTATAGTTCAAATCACATCTGTCCGATGATAACACAATTAGCATTTTTCTAACATCAGGATTAATAAGGATTCCACCGAATGTTTTTAAAGGTCTTCCTGATCTAAATTCACCCTTCATAATGGTGTTTCTTGTTTTAGAAGAAGTTATAGTATTAACCATCAATGGGAAGCATAGCATTTAAGGCTTAATTTAATGTATTTGTAAAGGATGGTCTTCCAGAACTTCCTTATGTCTGCTATCCTTTATTATTCTTGTGACTTAATCCCTACCAAAGAAATTCTGATTTTTTTGAAGATGAAAATTATAATTTTTCATTATTCCATTTGTGTTCTTCCATATATCACTTTTTAATGTATTGGAATACTAGCAAGATTGTTTTAACTTCCTGTTGAGTTGGCAAAAATCAGAATCTTCCAGTGATGTCATTGACATTTATTTAAAAAGCATACTGGTCCTACCTTCATTCTTTAAGTAAAAAGTCAATCATTTCAGCTTTTAAGTGTGAAGAATTGCTGAGTTTGGGGTGTTTTTCCCCTCAGCAGACCCAGAGTTACAAGGATTTTCTGATTTATCCCCATTTCTTTGCTGAGTTTTTTTCCTTTTATCTTTTTACATTTATTCTTTCATTGTATGAAACTTGAATCTAATTTCTTCTTTTTCTCTTCATATGTTCAAATTAATTAAAACTTCAATGTTATTCCTTTATAATTTTACCACTGAGTCACTTAAAATTATTCAAAAGTGGATTGATTGACAGTTGCATAAGGGGTTGGACAAAGTAGCTTTTAGTATTGCATACAGCTATGAAATTCTTGTTTAAGGACTGTCTATTTAATGGCCACAGACTACTGAAATGCTATGAGCTTGTTGGATAGAACTAGTCTGGACATCTAGGCCTAAGCTTGTTGTTCCATCATTCAGTAGTGTCCAATTCTTTGTGACTTAATGGACCATAGTATCTACTTCTATCCTCCACTATCTCTTGAAGTCTGTCCAGGTTCATGTTCTTTATTTTCATGAGACTATCTCATTGTGTGTCATCTTCTTTTCCTTCTGCTTTCAATCTTTCCTAACATCAGGGTCTTTTCCATTGAGTCCCATTTTCTTATTATGTGTCTATAGCATTTAAGATTCAGCTTCAGTATTTGACCTTCTAGTGAACAGTCTGAATTAATTTCTTTAAATATTAATTGATTTGATCTTCTTGCAGTTTAAGGGACTCTCAAAAGTCTCCTCCAGCACCATAATTCAAAAGCATCGACTCTGTGGCTCTCAGCTTTCCCTATAATCCAAATCTCACAGACATACTTTGCTACTGGGGAAAAAAAGTGAAACAAAAACATAGCTTGGACTATACGGACCTTTGTGGACAAGGTGATATTTCTGTTTTTCCGTTTGCTGTACAGATTTGCCATCGCTTTCCTTCCAAGAGCAGGTATCTTTCAATTTCATAGCTACAGTTACCCTCTGCAATGATTTTTGAGCCCAAAAATATAAAATCTAAAACTGCTTCCATTTCTTCTCCTGTTTGCCAGGAAGTGATGAGACCAGTTGTCAAGATCTTGATTTTTTTGATGTTGAACTACAGGCCAGCTTTCACCCTCATCAATAGATTTCTGAATTCTCCTTACCTTTCTGCCATTAGAGTAGTATCATCTACACATCTGAGACTATTGATATTTCTCCTAGCAACCTTAATTCCAGATTTTAATTCATGCAATAGGGTATTTTGCATAATATACTCTTTATAAGATGCATAAAAAGCTGACAATATATGTCATACTTGTCATACTCTTTTTCCAATATTAAACCAACCAGTTGTTCCATGTTCTGTTCTTGGTCCACAGAAAAGTTCCTGAGAAGACAAGTAAGATGGTCTGCTACTCTCATTTTTGGGGAGGATTTCCATGTTTTATTGTGATACATTCAGTCAAAACCCACTCAGTCAAAACCTTTAGTGTAGTTAATAAAACAGAAATAGATGTTTTTTCTGGGATTCTCTTGCTTTCTCCATAATCCAGTAAATGTTGGTAATTTGGTCTTTAGTTCTTCTGCCTCTGAAACCTTGCCAATTCTTCTAGTTAGGGTGTAGAGTAAGAATCTGCCAATTCTTACTCCATTCACACACGCTGAATCCTAGTAGTTTACAAGCCTGAGTTACTCTAGCTCAAAAGAAGTTAGAGGTCCATTGACAGCTGTGAGAATAAATATTGCCATTGGATCTCTGCTGATTCCTATTATCAAGGGCTTTAAAGAAATTTCCTATTTTAATTCTTTATCCCCAGTCCTTGGTGCTGTCCAAAATCTTCTAAAATTCTAACTTGGATCTCTCTGTTTCTCTCTGCTTTAAATTATTTATAATAAATGTTATATATTAATTCAACTGATTAAACCTTTTACAATTATTGCATTTAAATTAAGTAATTATATCTGCATATTAAATATTCATTTCTAAGGTCTTATATTTATTTGAATTGTACAGAACCAAAAGGTATTTTTCTAAAGTAGTAGGCCAAAGTTTGGGCATTTTACTCTTTTAAATGATTTATTTATGAAGACTTAATCTCTCCAATTTGCCCTGCTACTTTTTTTGTAATTGATCCAGTTTGTATAAACATACTATTATCTTGTCTGCAATATTTAGTGTCTTCTAATGCAAAACAAGGACATAGAATCTGTGAAAGCCTTCACTACTATTGCTGACTGGCTAGTTGACCTAAAAGGTATCAAACTCTTGGTTCATTCAAAGTATATAGACTCCCAGGAAACACTTACACACTCAGGATCTATTATTCTGATTAATTGAACATTCTAATTAACTAATTTATCTAAGTAACCTGGGAGGAAGTTGTAAGGGAACTTCCTAAAAGTAGGAGTTCTTCACTCCAAACTATCCTAATTATCCATGAGAATAGGGCTGCTTATGGCCCTAAAGCAGGTGAATGGATTTGGAGTCAGAGATTTGAGTTCAAATTCTGACTCAGGTGTGATCCTGTATAAGTCACTTAATTGGCTCACCTTCTTCACCTGTAAAAATGGAGATAATCAATAATTCCTCCCTCCCTGGGTTGTTGTATAATAAAATGAGGTAATATTTCTAAAGTTATTTTCACTATATAAAATATCTAGCATATATTAAAATATATAAAATGTATTAATGTGTTGAAATCTGTAATATGTATACACCATTGTTTTTATTTGACATGAAGAAATAAAGATATAATGTCTCTATTTCAGTGCTCTGTTTTGCTCAAAATATGTTTTCAAATGTTCCCCCAAAATGGCCTTCAAAATTGTCCCTGTCTCAGTTCCACATCTGATCCAACAAATCACTCCTACCCTAAGGATTCAAATAAACAATCCATTTAATTAAAATATATTCACACACCCCCAGGTAAAAAGCAGTTCCCAAGGATGTTAAAAGCTGTCCCTGTCTAGAGGAAGATAAAATCAAATAAAGCCTTTGGCAAAGAGATTAAAAACAATGAGCAAGGAAGTAAGTCCTCTGCCAGAGTCTCAAAGATGACCTGTATCTTCCTTGCCCCAAAAGGGTCCACAGCTGAGCCCTGGGTCAATCCACCTGGGCCCAAAGTTGACTCAAATTTCCTTTGATTGATTTTCTAACTTCTTTGCTTGAAACCCTCTCCAATCAATAGTGGGGAGAGGATTCAGGGAGGGTCAGACCTCTCTAATTCTATCCATATTTTAGTCCACAACAAAGATGAAAACTTTAAAAATGAGCTTGTGTTCACAGAAAACTGTATTTAAAAAAAAAAAACTACAGATGATCCATGGTTTAAGAAGATATAAAAAAAATTGAACATTGATAAAGAAAAAAGAAAGGGCCTCTAAAATAACACTTTTTTCTTAATTGTAAAGAAAGTAGGAAAAGATATAGCATATTTTCTGCTCCTGAACTAAATATGGAAAGAACAAGTAAAGGATATATGGATGAGAACTTTGAGGCCATCCCTGAGATTGGCAAAAAAACTCAAAAGAAGGAATATTTAGTAAGAACTAAATCTTGATATGGGGAAACTGTCATCAATGAATCTCAAACCGTAGTCTGTGGCCCCTGGCTTAAGTCAGAAAACCTGGAATTAAGCCTCAGCACTTCCATACTATATAACCACTATCAAGTCACTTACCACCTCTAAATCTCAGAAACCTCATCTGTAAAATAGGGATTATAATACTAGTACAACCTGCCTCAAAAGATTGTTTTTTTAGCTTCCTTAAGAGATTCCATTTGTAGGAAGAGTTTTGTATCCAAGACATAAAGGGGTAAATTTACTCACATTTGTCAAGTTATTCCAGAAGATACATAGGAAGCATTGAGTGGTATTTTGACACAGATGTTAATGGATATGGCAATAGAAATTAGCCCCTAAGGAATCTGAGTTGCTGAACACAGCAAGAGAACTATAGCTTTACTTAAACAATTCCAGAGTGCATTTTCAAGGAGGGGAGAAAAAAAGCTTTAGCATGAATGAGTTAGTTTGATCTGTGTGGTGAAATGTCCAGGAATTTGGCGCTCCATTGGATACTGAATGGGTCTCAGGAGTATAAGGAGAGAAACTAGACAGTGTTCTAAGTGCTAATGATCCCCCCTCTCAGCCATTAATAACAGTATTAGACATTCTGATGAGAAAGTTCCATGTGTTTGGGGTATGGCACTAAATGATGAGATTGGCGTAGGCACTAAATGTAGGGGTTCGGTCATGTGAAGAATTCACAATGGCCATTCTCTTTGGCAAAAGATAAATTTATTTAGGAGAAGAGGTCATACATAGACAACATGAAGAGATATAATAGACACCAGGAATGGTAAATATGAACTAGATTTGAGAGAGCAATAGGGTTATCAAGGAAAGGAGTTTGGAAGAATTCATTAAAGGAATATGTCATAAGGTAGGAGTAGTCCATTGACTGACAGGCTAAATCCATAGAGGAATTTAGCACCATAAAGCTATAAGAAGAAGAAAGATACTAGGAGGCATGGTGGAGGGATGAGAGGAAAGACATCATGAAGCATGAAGGAGAGAGGAGAAGAAAGACACCACGAGATAGAACACCATGTTGGGCTAACCCAAAAGAGATTCAGCAAAGATGACATGAGCCATATGCAGATTTGTAGGAGAAATTTAATATCAGAGGTTTGACATAACTTGGATTTCTGACTGGACACAGTAAGGTGAGGCTACCCAAGACCTCCACAGGGTGGGACTATAAGACTGAATTTATTCCCATCAGTACTCTTCCCTGCTTGACTCAGGGAGTAATTTTATCTGTACTTCCAGTACTCTCTGCTGACCCAGGACTTCATCATTTACATATAAAAAATTCTGAGTTTTCTACTATATACATGAAAAAAAAGACCCAAACTCTGGATATGTGTATAATTGATTCTCTTCAACAGGTAAGAGAAAGTTAAAGTGAAAAGTTAGAGAGGAGAGTCAAAAATAAGTTTAACAGTTGATTAGGAGTGATTAGATAATAGATAAGTTAGATGATAATATACTTAATTTACATTAAGGTATTATATTTCCTTTATTCTTGCTTAATGTTCTAGTTTAAGTTTTTAAGTAAAATTAGTTATCAGTTTTCTTAATAATTTATTGTTTTAATAATATTTTAATAATTATTATATTATATATCATATAATATATAATATATATAAATTAATAATATATATTATATAATATATGATATATAATAATAATAATAATATTTGAGAATTTAATGACAAAACAACTAATCTTCCCTTAGGAGACATATCTACTGTATCTTTCATCCACTACCAACCACCTGGTAACAGTTCCCAAAACTCTGAATATGGTGCCCAAGAGAAAACAATTCACTTCTCTCTGGACATGCTTACAGAACCAAATCTATTGAATAATGGCAAGTACTGAGCCATTTATCCACATTTTTTAATTTCTCTAAGGATCACTATTTTATGTGAATCCACTCCATCAAGTCAGTGGGGAACATTTACCAGACTTCTACAGCTGTGGAAACTGGGAAAAGTCCATTATAAAAAGTCAGTTCAAACTCACAACCAAAATAGTAAAACACAGCTTTTAGGAAACCCATCTGTCCACTTTAAAAGTTTCCCCAAGGGGATGGCTCTGGCTATGAGTATGAAGGGGAAAAGGGGAGGGGGAGACTTTTTTTTTTTAGCAAAACTTAATAAAACTAGTCAAACCACTTAAAATAGTCGATGTTCCAAGTCTTCCAATCAGTCGATTTCACTATTTGTGATTTCACTACTTCTGACATAAGATGAAAAGTGGGAGTTTGTCAAGTCGTCAGGTTGTCAGTTCAGCATTTAGAGAGCAGAAGACACCGCTTTCTGTATTCTGTTTCACAGAATAAGGTACTGAATCTCAGCTCTATGAATAAATTGAGTCTTATTACCTCCAGTTCTCATGCAAACTACTTTAAACCTGCCATGAGACAGAAGATAAAAATATAGCACAGCCCAGTGCCATAAACCATCCATATTTTTAACCCAAATGGAAAAATATTTGATCCTCCAGGATTCAATGGCTAGGACACTGAAAGCTTATTTGTCCGTAGTCGCATGTATGTCAGAGGCAGAAAATGAATCCAGGTCTTCCTCACTCCATGTCTAGTCTTCTATCTACTATACCAAGTATATATTGTTTATGTGTACATGTATTTGTGTACATACATGTATTCGTGTACATACACATGTATTTATGTACATATGTACATGTGTATACATATTTGCATGTGTATGTAGGTGATTTTACATACACATATACATGTATATAAAACTGGGGTCTAGATTTTTAGGTAACATAACATATATACATACACTATATAGATATGTGTATATGCACATATATATGCAGGATAGGCAGCTGGTATAGTATGTATATGTGTATTTGTACATACATATATGCTTATGTATTATATATAGGCTTTCTGACTATAAATATCCATAAGCACATATACAGAGAATAGTCAAATCTCATTATGAAAGAGAACCAAACTTCAAGGGAAAGCCAAAGTTCTTTAAGGTTTTTAAAACCTCAATAGGGTTTTTAAACTGTTTTGTTGTAATGGAAAGTGTTTCTAGAAAAAGTGCATTCAAGGCCTATGTACAGATCAAACTAAGTAGCATAGGGGATAGAGTGCCAGGTCTGGAGTCAGGAAGACTCATCTTCCTGAATTCAAATCGGACCTCAGATACTTCTTAGCTGCAGGACCCTGGGCAAATCGCTTAACCCTATTTGCCTCAGTTTCCTTACAAATATTGTAAAAGGAGCTGGAGAAGGAAATGGCAAACCACTCTAGTATTTTAGCTAAGAAAACCCCAAATGGAGTCATGAAGAGTCAGACATGATTAAAATGACTCAACAACAATCTCCTGGGAAATAATTAAAACCATATATGGATAATATGCTCCCTTTGATTATTTTGAGGGCATAACTATTTTAAATCAAATTCTAGACTATAGTGTTTTAACTTGCTAAATATATGAACTTCTGTAATTCCTATGGCTCTGAGTGTCCAACAGCTTCATTTACTCTTCAACCAATAATACCCACTAATGGAGAACAAGATGATTGCTTTCTTTGCTAACCAGAGATGGAAAAGATATTCTCAGTTCTCAAAGTAAAAATGCTTCCAGAGTAAGCAAGTTTTCAGTCACAGAGAATCTCCCAAAATTTGGCCTATTCAATTATTACCCTCTTCCTCAACCCCCCAACTAACTGTATATGTACACACACACACACACACACACACACACACACATATATATATATATATATATATATATATATATATATATATATATATATTTGTTGAAGACCTCAATTCAAATCCTGCCTTGGATACTTACTAGCTCTGTGACTCTGCTATGTTATGTAACTTCTTTGTTAACTCAGTTTTCCTATCTGTAAAATGAGAGAATTGGACTTGATGGCCTTTGTTTTCCGTTCCAAATTTAAACCTGGGATCCTAGAAATCTGACATTATATGCAATAGTGTATGGCCATAGCTTTCTGATGTCTGAAAAGCAGGGTCACTGGAGTATTCTCATATCTCTCCTTTAGGAGCCAAGTTTGGTAATTATAATTTCACAGCATTCAGTTTTGATATTTTTGCTGTGGTTGATCTTTCCATTGAGATTATTGTAAGCATTTCTTTCTTTTTTAAAAAGTAGGCAATGTTTTCAAAGGCCAATGGCCTTTTTCTAACAGGAAACTTCAGTATTTCTATACTAACATATGGAAAGGATTATAGACCAGGAGGATAAAGAGTACCAAATTATGTTCAGGAGATTATCCTGGTTACAATTATATGCACTCATGAAATAAAGGGTCTAAATTTCTGCATGTACAAATGGAGCGATAATAATAATTTTAAAAGCCCTTGGTATTTGGCAAAAAAACAACATACTTGTGCCCAAAGACGAAAAAAAATCCCAAACTGAAACTCCTGTCACAATATATTTATTCAAAAAGACAATGGAAATGCCCATTCCTCTTAAATAAATGGATTTCCTAGAATTTAGTAGAAATATTATAAAAATATATGAAATTGGGGTAGGGAGCAAATCACTCACAAGGAATAAAATAATACATGGGCATTTTACTTTATTTTTCTAGATTATCTTCCCAAGGATATTATGAAAAATTTGTTTCTTGGGACTAGCCATATTGGAAAGGTTCCCTCTTTTCCTATAAACCCATCCTATTTGTCTGGAGCACACAGTACAGAGCAGACATAAGCTCATTAGCATAGAGAGATGCTAAGATACACTGAGTTGCCACTGTCTCCAATCAACATTCCAACTTTACATGCTTTGCCAGAACCTGGCTTTCAAGGATAAACTGAACCTATAAAGTCTGGAATAATAAATCCAACAGACGATGCATGAAAGCAGCAGACAGACACTGAAGTAACTCCTCTGCAATTTGGAAATTAATGGAAGGGAGTATGTGAATTTCTCTCAATGGTTTAAAACTGGTATATTAGAGATAAAGGGGAAGGCTTGAATATGGAATGAGTTTTTAGTCTTGGTAGGGAATACATGCTTCAAAACTCCAACATCAATTTCATAATCTGTAAAATGAATAAATATTAATTCTTCTTCATCTGATTATTAAATGAACTTTCTAAATAGGAAAGTAAATGTGCACATAAAATGGCTATTATTATTTTGAGGTCACTTCTGCTTAAGAAGCTTAAAATATTGAAAAATATTTGCTTTATGTTATATTTAGTATTGTTTGTCAATTCTGCTAAGTGGCAGAGTGGATAGAGGAACAGACCTGAGGTCTGAACTCAAATTCTGCTTCAGACACTTAGTAGTTGTATGACCTTGGGGGAGTCACTTAATCCTGTTTGCCTCAGTTTCCTCATCTGTAAAATGAGTGGAAGAATGAAATGGCAAACTGTTGTATCTTTGCCAAGAAAAACTCCAAATGGGATCAGATACACTGAAAAATAATTGAAATTGACGATTATTGGGACAATTGTGTTATATTGTTAATCATTTTAATGCCTCTTTTATTTTTTCTCTCTCTTTCTTTCCTTAGGCTATGGAGCATACCCGATTTTCACTGTTTAACATTATCTTGCTCAATTTATATGATCCTGCCTAATGCCTTTGACTCAGCATCTTTTTTTTTCTGTTTCTTGACTATTTTCTCATAAAGGCTGAAGGAATAACGCGTCCCAAAAGAGAGAATAATTTAGAATTGTTAATTCATAAAATTATACTAAGACTTTTGGGACTTATATGTAAAATTAGCATTTATATGTCACTTGAAAGTTTGCAAAATATTGAATATGTTTGTTGTTATTATGAGGTCATTTCAGTCATATCTTACTCTTTGTGACCCCAATTTGGATTTTCTTGGCAAAGATATTGGAGTGGTTTGTTATTTCCTTCTCTATCTCACTTTGCAGGTAAGGAAACTGAGGCAAATAGTGTTAAGTGACTTGCCCAGGGTCACACACATAAGTATCTAAGGCTGGATTTCAATTCAAGTCTTTCTGACCTAAGACTCAAGCAGAATCCACTATATCATTTAGCAGCCACATTATACATGTTATCTTATTTTATTTTCGCCATAATCCTGCGAGGGAAGTACTATGATTATCCCCATCTTTGTTGCACTTATGGAGTGTACAACTCTGTCCTTTTTGAATCTCAGTGTGCCCATTTGTAAAATGAGGGATCTGGAGGAGATGATTTCTAAGATTCCATCTCTTCATTTGAAGCAGTGAAGGTCACACAGCACATACAAAAACCAGGCATGGCAGAGAAATTGTGCAGAGTTTGCATTGCTGCCTTTTGCCTGAAGATGAGGTTTACAAGAATTCAATGCTTGTAAAAGTAAGTGAAGTGCTTCTCTGTAAAAAAACTGTACTTTTCCATTCCCTTTAGAAGAAAACAAAAAGAGGGAAGTCCTTTCATTTAGGAGAAAACTAAAGGGAAACAAAGTATGGATTCCTTTCTCTATATTCCCAGCCTTTCTTCCAGAAATGACTTTCCTATTTCTACCACATGAAGCAAGCTTGACTTTGGATGATTTATAAAGTATTACATTACTATTTGTTTTGTGATTCTCTAGGATGCAAAGGAAACAAGGGAGAGTGGAAAAAAAGCACTCATGATTGAATTACTGGATCTGAGTGCAAACTTGACTTCTGCTACTTATTACATCTGGACAAGTTACTTAACCCCCTTAGCATAGGTATGCACAACATATTCATTAAAATGTTACTCAGGAATTTTTTTTTCAACAACAGTAAATATGGTTTGTATTTATTTAGGTATTTGAACATATTATTTACCCTCAGTAGACAGTTTTTTTTTCTTTTGTAAATTTTCTTTCCTTTTTTTAAATTTATGGAATGAAATAAGCATTTTCAAACAGTATAATTAAAAAAAGGATTGCATATGAAACTGCAAATCTGTTACCTACAACTTGCTATTCCTTTTAAATATATAATAAAATTATTATGTAAATTTATTTTTTCTTCTCCCCCACCCTGCTCAGGATTGGCTACCATTAAGATTTTTATTTATTAAATATTCAATGATGAAGTTTTTATTCATCAAACCAAAGAAATTTTAAAGTAAACATTTATTAAGTACTTAGTCTTAAGAGAATATTATTTTTATTCATCAACTAAAGAAGCTAGAAGAAATTAAAGAAACTTCTAAGATGAACATTTATTTTTTATTTTATTTTTAATTTATGAAATAAAACAAATATATCATAGTATAATAATAAAGATGATTGCACATGAAACTGCAAATCTATTATGTACAACTTGCAATTCCTTTTAAATATAAAATAAAGTTATCATTTAAATATCTTTTCCCCCTTTTTTTCCCCTACCCTTAGATGACTACCATTAGATACAAATAGGTGTGTGTGTGTGTACACACAAACACATACACACATATATGTGTAAAATTATTCTATATATGCTTTTATTTTTCAGTTCTTTGGATGCAGATAGAGTCTTTATTCATATGTCCTTTATAACTAATTTGGGTTTATAATAGTCAAAATAACTTAATTTATTCATATGGCTGAACAAGTTGTGTTATATAATTGTGATGGAATATTACTGTGCTATAAAGCAAATATTTATTGAATACTCACTCATAAAGGATACCATTTTTATTCATCAAACTAAAAAACTAAAATTTAACTACAATTATACTTTTTAAGATTAACAGGGGCAACTAGATGGTACAGTGGATAGAGTACCAGCCCTGAAGTCAGGAGGACCTGAGTTCAAATCCAGCCTCAAACACTTAATACTTCTTAGCTGTGTGACTATGGGCAAGTCACTTAATTCCAATTGCCTCAGCAAAAATAGATAAATAAATAAAATTTTAAAAAATAAAAAAGATTAGCAAATGCATATTACCTTAAAAGGCTAACAAAAAAATAAAACCAAAAATATCCTTTGAGAAAGCATACTAGTGTGCCCAAGCAAACTCCATATACCTTAATGCATGTCTACACTTTATTCACATATGTAAAAAGAAGGAGATGGTTCTATATGAAGGGCCTCTGAGATCCTGTTCAGCTCTAGAGCAGGGTTTCTTAAAGTTTTTCTACTTGAGATCCCTTTTTGTCCAAGAAATTTTTACATAATCCTGGTTATATAGGTATATAAAATAGACATACAAATCAAATACTTATTGATAATAAATCATAATTTCACAAATATCACATTCAGTTACAAGACCCCATATGCGGTTGCAACTCACCGTTTAAGAAGCTAAGCTCTAGATCACTAAAAAAAACAAAGTAAATTTACTTTAATTTTTAAAACAAATTCCATTACAGCTTTCACAATCATCTTTATGAGGATGATTCTCAAAATCTCTATCTCTAGCCTTAACTTCTCACCTGCACTGAAGCCATGTACTCGCATTGTCTATAAACTATATCCATTTTGGTATTCTACTTTCATCTTAAATTCTGCATATTGGAAAAGAAATCAATCATTATATTCTCTTCCAAAAGTTTCCTTTCCTAATTACATTTAAATTGGTGGTGTCACCTATTTCAAAAAAACCTTAAAGTCATTGGCTCTGATCATCTTGTCCATCTAATCTGTTATCATGTCCTGTCATTTCTTCCTTTGAGTTGCTGTGCCTCTCTCCTTCTCCATTACATTATAAATATATATATATGTACATATATATATTACATTACTTCTTTGAGAAATTATTTTGCAATATCAAGGACTACAAAGGAAAATAAGGATAGGAAAGGTTGATTTACAGAAGATTAATATAAAGTCCTGTACTTGGATTCAAAAATCCAACTCCATAAGTATAAATAAAGAGGTATAGCAAACTATAGTCTGAATTTAAAAAAAAAAGATGATTTTAATACTTGATAAGTTTAGTGGGAATCAATAGTATGATATGACCAAAAAAGATAATGAAATCTAAAGCTGTTTTATGGAATTAAGACTATCTGGGGGAAAAGGGAGAAAATTGTTCCACTGTACTCTGTCTTAGATCACATTTGAAGAATTGTGCTCTATTCTGGGTATGATATTTTAAGACCATTGACAACCTAGACAAAAAGATCAACTAGTTGTGAAAAGACTGAAATCCTGCCGTATGAAGCTCACTTGAAGAAACTGGTTATGTGTTCTCTGACGAAGAGAAAACATCATGGAGATTGGTAGGAAGTGGAGGGTGGGGAATAAGAGAGGGAGGAAAAGAAGGGAATGTCATGGAGGTAGAAAGGGAGGAATAAAGGGGAAGAAGGAAGGGAAAAGAGAGACAAGCAGAGACACAGAGAGAGACAGAGAGATAGAAACAGAGACAGAGAGACAGAGAGAAACAAAGACAGAGGGAGTCACAGGGGGAGCCAGAAAAAAGAGGAGGATTTTTTTCAGTTATTTGAAGGGCAAGAGAAATTTGACTTAGTCAGCCTCATGTTCAAAAGTTGCATGAAGGTAGCTTTTAGCCATACATAAGGAAATTTTTCTTACAATGAGAGTTCTCTAAATTTGAAATGAGTTACTTTGGGACTCCTAACCAGAAGTCTTCAAGCAGAGATTGGATGACCACTGGTCAGAAATGATTTTTCGGTAGTCCTCATTCTTGTACCCATTAGACCAAATCACAGAGTTCTTTCAGCTCTGTAATTCTGCAATTCTATAAATTCTGAAATTCTTTGAGTTTGCCCTTTTCTGTCTACCACCACCAACACCATTCCAATCCAAGCCTTCTTCACTTCACTCTTGTCAAGTGATTAATCCTTGTTGCTTACCTGTCTCCAGATGCCCTGCCTTTGATCAAAGCTATCAATTGCTGTCTGGCTAATCTTCTAAAAACATCACTTACTTTATGCTCCCCCAGTGCTCAAGGACCTATAATTGATGTCCCTCCCAAAATAAGGCTCTAGTATGTGTTTAGGACATTCTGAATAATTTTTTCCAAGACTGTTATAGAGTACTTTAAAGTTAAATAAAAATCCCTAAACTCCACAGTGATGAACTCAAAGCAGAGAATATCAATATAGTTCATCTTTCTAACCCACATTTTATTTAAATATAATTTGCCCTGACTAGACTCTAGTTTGCCAAACTAAAAATTTGAAATATAACCTTCTCTCAGCTATGGGTAACTACAAATTCCTTTCTTCCCTGCCTTCCCCTCAAGTAAATTAAACCCTGTAAGACTTTTCAAACTGCTTTCTGCTTTTCAAGTAGTTTAACTCAGAATGTCAACACCTATAAACCCAAAACTTGAAGTTTTCAAAACATGTCATTACATTTTTAAAATTTCAAATGTAATTTATTTTAAGATTGAAGCTTATTTAAAATATTTTTCATTTCCCTTAAAAATATAAAGGCAAATTTTGCATACAGTCGATGGTGTGGGTTAATGGAACTAACATTGGAATGTGAGTGAGAACATCTGGATTCATGTCCTAGCTCTGCCTCTCATTACCTGTATGACCTTACATAAGTTGCCTCACCTCTAAGGCTCAGTTTTGTCATCAGAGGGAAAGAGGGAGGGAGGGAGGGAGGAAGAGAGGAAGGAAAAAAGGAAAGAAGGAGGGGGGGAGGGAGGGAGAAACAAAGGAAGGAAGGAAGGAAGGAAGGAAGGAAGGAAGGAAGGAAGGAAGGAAGGAAGGAAGGAAGGAAGGAAGGAAGGAAGGAAGGAAGGGAAAAGGGAGAGAAGGAGAGAGGGAGGGAGAGAGGGA
>JAJPUD010005108.1:88870-102516 GCA_023553655.1 Myrmecobius fasciatus | reverse complement strand
GGGAACAGAAGGGAATAGAGGGGGTTGAGGGAGGACAGGGGAGGAGGAGGGAGGAGAAGGATTGGAAGGGGGAGGGTGGGAGAAAGGAAGCTGAATGGAATCCACTCCATGAGGAAGGGAACCTCCCCTTTCGACTGAAATCATGTAAAGGAGAATATGCTCTGGAGGTATGGGGGGAAACAACTGAAACAAAACAATAATAGCCTAGAAATATTCATTACCTTCTCCTCTCTTCATTTAAGAGGAGAAAACTGGACCAAAAAATTTAAATGATTTGTTGATGGTAGAAAAGAGAGTAAATCTCAGAGGTAGGATTTGAATAATGGTCCTCTGACTGTAAACAGAATTTGTATCACATAGTCTCCTTGCAGAAAATCAGAGAGAGCCTGTATACTTTGTACAGGAAAAGTAACTACTTTTTCTGGAGGACATCTCTTCAAAAAGACAAGCTAAGGAATAGATGGAATAATTTGAGTATCTGGCCTTTAGTAAGACTAACTTTCATTATTTGGAGGTGGAGCACCATGATCATAGGCAAGAATAAGACTGTTACCTGCCATTGGCTGGAGATAAAGTATTCATTCATACTCTCTGCATCTGAAAGAAGAAGGGGGAAAAAAGGATTGAATCTACAAAAGAAAAGTCCCTTTGATAAATCAATATAAATTGATGGCTCCTCTCACAATAGCCAGAACCAAACTCAAACCAAACCAAAATTTATTACTAATTATAAAATTCTCTCTACAGATTTTTGTGTCCCTTATCAAGCCCCCCATACCTGAAAAATCAAATGTAGAGCTGTATAATAGAGGGTAGAGAGATTTGAAATAATTTGAGATTCATTTCTTTAATAACCTATTTTCCCTAAGCTTCAGTCTTATATTTCAATATACAATAGGCCAAGAAGTCACAAGAATAAGAAAGTCTCAGAGAAAAGTGAGAGACCTAAAAATAGTATTTGAAAGATGTAGCATATGACAGATTACAGCACACTCCCACTTAAACCCATATCCAAAGTACTGACTTCCTGAGATTTCTACATCCTGGAAGTATTCTCCCTGAACATTAGTAACTAGTAATATAATTCAATGCTTTACCTGTAGTAAACATTAGTAACAGCAACCTTGGTAACAGTATTGGATAAATCATTTGGCTTCTAAAATTCCAAAGAAGGGAAATAATACTTAACACTAATATCAATACATCTGGAGATAACATTACCTTGAGTGGAATTCCCAAAATCAAAGGGAAAAGCTTGTTCCAAGGGTGTCATTTAGTAAGTATTTTCAGCATAATTATGATATCACTGCCCCCAATCAGCAAGTTCAAGTCAGCTCTCCAGATTTATTCAGAGAATAATAACAAACAGGAAATTCTTCACTCAGAACCTCCTGAAATGAGGGAAAACAAACAGGATCGCATTAACCACTATAAAACTACTTTCCTCCCATTAGGAATATAGTATTTTTTGCTGCCTTTCTTGCCAAACTATGAACTCGTATTTTTTTTTCTGAGTTTCCTGATGTTGCTGATCTCACGATAAAAGATTTCAGCACATTAGACCTCTGGACAGATGTTTTTTTGTGACAACCAATATCAGGTTTGAAAGACACACATGCAACAAATAACAGACTGTATTTTATACAAAAGGGACTTTTTTGTTTCTGTAACAATTTTCCTCTGAAATATATGTTTAGTAAAACAGATGGAATTTAAATAAACAAACTGTTAAGCCAAACATTGTCCAGTGATTTTGCTGGAAATTTTTTTCCTGTAAATATAAAGTCAACTTGAAAAAATAACATATGTATAAGAATATATATGTATATATATGTGTAAATATACATATACATATGAAATATTTTGTTATACATTTTTTCAAACCCAAAAATATCAATCCCCAAGAGCAAGTTTTTGAGCACCAGCAAATGCTTCCATCAGAACTAACCTGAATCATATATTTCTAAATAATAACTCACAGTTTCTTTTGTACTATATGGTTTCAAAGTATTTTATTTATTTTATCTCATTTGTTGCCCACAATAGATGATTTAGAAAGGGTTGAAATTATTATCTCTGTTTTAGAGATAAGAACGCTAAGGACCAGGAGTGTAGTTCCCCATTATCAACACACATACAAAGTAAACTATAACTTCCTAGTTTTATATATATATGTATGTAAAACTTCCTAGAAGTTTTAAAAATGTTGAATTGAGTTAATAGCCAAGGTCCCATAAGTAAGTAAGTGGCAAAGCCTCAACTTATTCCAAATGTCCTCATTAAGTCCCATTTTCCTTCTACTATCCAGTATTACCTCTATTATGGTACCTATTAAAAACTATCTACCTATCAATTCTTTTTAATAAAACTCATTCATCATTGAATGTACTTCATTTTGATAATCTTCTCCAGAATATTTAACACCACCAAGAAAGTTACTAAACACTGAAACATAAGATAATTTTTCTAATATAGTGTTTATGGAATATGAATATACATATAGGAACTTCATGCTAATTATTTACAGCAGCAATAATGTATTTATATAGTGACTTCCCAGTAGCATGCATTCTTGCTCTATGAATCCATCATGTACAATATTTTTGGCAAAGGATAGAAGTGATATACAAACCACAGAAATCTGTCATTTGGAATTTCCATTGAGTTAGGGCTCTTTTGTTTTTATGAGAGTGAAACATAAGTGCTTGAGTGAGATTTTGTGTTTTGTGTGTGTGTGTGATTGCATTTTTTTTCAATCTTCACATCCACAGAGGTTATAGATGTTTATAGCTCTGAGAAATAAAAGGCTCAAAGCCAAGTGATAATGGATTTATATCTTCCTCTGTGGATTCATATCTTCAGATTACAGTCTGGGATAAATGGTACAGCTGGCCAGTCTACCCATAGCCAGTAATTCATCTAAACCAAAGTGAGGTATCTCATTTCCCTAAGGTGCTTGTGGTGAGCCACTCCTTAAGGGATGATAGCACGCACCTGAGGCTGAATTAATCAAAGATTTCCTTAAATCCTAAAGATATGAAAATTGGAATTGATTTTCTCCATTTCCTATTCTACAGTGGGCAATCCCCTATCCAAAGGAATTCTATGATATGCTCCCGCAGTCCAATAGCTCTCATCAAATGAATAAATGATCAGAACTTTGGAAATGATTTCTAGATATTGATACTTTGACTAAAAAGAATAACAATAATAATATAAAAATGATAGCATGACAATGACTTGTCAAGACCATTTCTGTCTGAACTCTATTGGAAAAAAAGTTTAAAATGAGATTAATAATAAAAAAGTGATGATCTAATATTTAACATTTAATTTTATGTTTAATGGTAATTATGGCTTAATTTTTAAGATTTGCAAAGAATTGTACATAAATTATCTAATTTGAGCCTCACAACAACCCTTAAGTATTATTATCACCATTTTGCAGATTATATAGGGGCTATGAAGGACCTCACAAATTTTCTAATACTACTTTCTCATTTTACTGATGAGAAACTTAAACACCAATGGAGTATTATTTAGAAATTTTTTTAAATATGAAAATGTTCAAAGCAAAATAGCTTCTCCCCACCCCCAATACTCAAAGAAATGTCTGCTGCAACCTAAAATCTAAAGCCATTAGCTGCAAAGGAGGTATTAGTTTCAGTTGCTAGAGAGAGTGTTTTTATGCCATTGAATCACAGATCTATACAAAAAAAATTGCCATAGAGCAAAAAAGGAAAAAATCTTAATGGCTGATTGATTTTCACATGTCTTTTTTCTCATTGTTGCTATTACAGTTAATCCCCTTTGGTAGCAAAAAACTATATCCTACACAGCCATGCTTCATATTAATTAATATACTTCACTTTATTGCACTTTGCAGATATTGTGTTTTTTACAAACTGAAGGTTTATGTCAACCATGAGTAGAAAAGGTCTATAAGTGCCATTTTTTCAACAGCATGTACTCACATTATGACTCTGTCACAATTGATAAATTTTGCAATATTTCAAACATTTTCATTTTTATCATATCTGTTGTGATGATTTCCCCCCCCCCAGCTTTATTATGTGACTTTGGACAACCTCATTAAACATTTCACCATTTTATTCATCACACTCTAAATGTATTTCCATTTGTCAACGTTATTTTTTAAAATATCTCTATAATCTATATCAACTTGCTTATCGTCTCAGGGAGTGGGTAAGGGAAGCTGGGAGAATTTGGAACTCAAAACTTTTTTAATGTGAAAAATCTTAACACCTAATTAGAGAAAAGTGAAATAGTATTTGTGTTATTTGTTTGTTTTTGCCAGGCAATTGGGGGCAAGTGACTTGCCCAGGGTTACACAGCTGGTAAAGTATTTAATGTCTGAAACTAGATTTGAACTCAGGCCCTCCTGACTCTAGGGATGATGCTCTATTCACTACATTATCTAGCTGCTCCTGAAATAGTGTTTAAAAATTTTTTTAAGTGGTGCCTAAAATTGAACACCTCAGTTTAGATAAGATCTGGACTATATGGTAGGAGTTTGTTATTGTTGTTCAGTTATTTCAATCATATTAGAGTCTTTGTCACTCTATTAGAAGTTTTCTTGATAAAGAATATTTGCCAATTTCTTAAGTCACTAAGGGTCAGATTTGGACTCAAAGTTGTTTTATTTTTTAAATAATTTTTTTTATTTTTCAAAATACATGCAAAGAGGGGCAGCTAGGTGGCGCAGTGGATAGAGCACGAGCCCTGAAGTCAGCAGGACCTGGGTTCAAATGTGGTCTCAGACACTTAACATTCCCTAGCTGTGTGACCCTGGGCAAGTCACTTAACCTCAATTGCCTCAGCAAAAAGGAAAAAAAAATACATGCAAAGATAGTTTTCAACATTCATCTAAAACCTCGTGTTTCACATTTTTCTCTTTCCTTTCTCAACTGTCCCCTTTTCTAGGCAGAAGTGATCCAATATAGATTACACATGTGCAATTCTTCTAAACATATATCCACATTTATCATGCCATGCAAGAAAAAATCAGATAAAAGGAAAAAATAAGAAAAAAAACACAAGCAAACAAACAGCAACAACAAAGGTGAAAATATTATGTTGTGATCCACATTCAGTCTCCATAGGCTTCTCTCTGGATGCAGATGGCTCTCTCCATCAGAAGTCTATTAGAACTGGCCTGAATCAGTTCATCATTGAAAGGAGCCAAGTCCATTACAGCTAATTATCACATAATCTTGTTTTTTCTATGTACAGTGTTCTCTTGCTTCTATTCACTTCACTTAACAACACTTCATTTAAGTCTTTCTAGGCTTTTCTGAAATCAGCCTGTTCATTATTTCTTTTTTTCCCCTCTCATATATTTTATTTTTTTATTAAAGCTTTTTATTTGCAAAACATATATATGGGTAATTCTTCAACATTGACTCTTACATAAATTCTGTTATAAATTTTCCCCTCTAGTCCCCACCCCTCCCCTAGATGGCAGGAAATCAACTACATGTTAATTATGGTAAAATACTTGACAAATCGAATATATGTATACATATTTCCACAAGAAAAAAATCTGAGAAAGGAAACACAATGCAAGCAAACATCAATAGAAAGCGTGAAAATGTTATGTTGTGGTCCACATTTCATATCCCTCTCTCTGGGTGTATATGGCTTTCTTCACTGAACAATTGGAACCGGTTTGAAACATTTCATTGTTGAAGAGAGTCATGTCCATTAGAACTGATCATCATATAGTATTGTTGTTGCCATGTATAATGATCTCCTGGTTCTGCTCATTTCACTAAGCATCAGTTCATGCAAGTCTCTCCAGGCGTCTCTGAAATCGTCCTGCTGGTCGTTTCTTACAGAGCAATAATATTCCATAATATTCATATACCATAATTTATTCAGCCACTCTCCAATTGATGGGCATCCTTTCAGTTTCCAGTTTCTAGCCACTACAAAAAGGCCTGCCGCAAACATTCTTGCACATGTGGGGCCCTTTCCCTCCTCTAAGATCTCTTTGGGATATGGGCCCAATAGAAACACTGCTGGGTCAAAGGGTATGGACAGTTTGATAACTTTTTGAGCATAGTTCCAAATTGTCATTATTTCTTATAGAACAATAATATTCCATTACATTCACATACCATAACTCATTCAGCCATTCCCTAACTGAGGCGCATCCACTCAGTTTCCTGTTCCTTGCCACCACAAAAAGGCTGCTACAAATTGCATGTATGAATTCTTTGCCCTTTTTTATGATTTCTTTGGGATACAGACCCAGTAGAGACACTGCTGGATCAAAGGGTATGCACAGTTTGATAATCCTTTTGGGCATAGTTCCAAATTGCTCTCCAGAAAAGTTGGATCAGTTGCATTCAGAAAGTTGAATCTTCTGACTCCAAACCCAGCCCAGTGGGGCTTTCAGTTGCCCTACTCCAAATATGTTCCCATTTGTCAATGCTATTTTTTTAAATGGCACCTGGAAGTGAATCTCCTGGTCCAAATAAAATTTGGACTATATGTTGGAATTACCAACCTATTTATTCTAGGCATATTTGAACTCATGCTTTTTTGATATTACATTTGCATTTTTGTCATTTTGTTGGTTCATATATCATGATTTACATTCAGTTCTCTCAAATTCCCTTTTTCCCTTATGAACCACTGTCAAGATCTCCTTCATTTAATACTTGTATAGCTGATTTAAAAAAAAAAAACTAATTTGGGGCAGCTAGGTGGCTCAGTGGATAGAGCACCAGCCCTGAAGTCAGGAGGACCTGAGTTCAAATTTGGTCTCAGACACTTAACATTCCCTAGCTGTGTGACCCTGGGCAAGTCACTTAACCCCAATTGCCTCAAAAAAAAAAATAATTTGTATGATTTTGGATTTATCCCCATTAAACTTTATCTTACTACTTTCAGTCTTCACTCTAGTGTCTTGAGACTCCTTTGAATCTTGATTTTGTTATGCAAGGTATTAATCATTCCTCCCAAATTTGTGTCCTCTGAAGATCTGATATGCTTATCATTCATATTTTCATCCAAGGTATTGGTAAAAATATTAAACATAGAAGAACCAATTATGCAAGCAGATGATTTACTATTCTAACCTCCTTCCAAGTTGACATAGGATTCATTTATCAAAACTTTTTTGCCGTTCAGCTAATTTGAATCCACCTTTATCCATATGTCATTAATTTTCAATTTAATTTGCATTAATGTAGCCCACATAAGCCAAGAATATAAGAAAAGCAGAGAAGCAAGAAGGTATAAATACACAACGAATTTTCTTTGTCCCAAAGAATCACTATAAAGACATTTTAACCTGCTTTTCAGTAAAAAAAAAAAAAAAAAAAAAAAAAAAAAAAAAAAAAAAAAAAAAAAAAAAAACACGTTTTCAAGTAGAACCATGATTTTATTTCAGAGGGATTCTGACAAATTTGAGACGGAGCAGAGACACTTGTTCACTTCTATTACTCAAAATGTATGAATGTAGAGAATCAATATAAGCAGATTATCTTTCATCCCAACTACAATATAACTAACAAGAGCCTCTATGATCTGTTACCTTTATCATATGAGAATCCCTCTTACATTGAGTTATAGTGTCAATCAATCAAAAGTATAAATAAGATCTGGGGAATGAAATAAGTTCATTCTTTGGATGAAAACAAATGATGAAATTTATTTTAATTGACTGAAAGAAATAAATATTCCACTGTGCCTTTTTTATGTCTATTGATAGAAAGATAGATATATAAATGATAGAGAGATAGACAGACAGAGATGAAGATTCCAGAAGGGGAATTCCTTCTCTAATTAATTTAAAGAGGAGGAAATTAAAGCAAACAGAGTTAAGTGACTTATTGCGGTCACACTACTAAGTATCTGAGGCTGTATTTGAACTCATGAATTTGAGTCTTCCTGATTCCAAACCCAGCACTCTGTGCACTATGACGCCACCTAGCTTCTCATTAATAGAACCACAGTCTCCAAAACCAGAGGCAAGATGTACTGAGTCTTCTGAAATGTTGGTTCAGTTGCGGTTGTCTTATTTTCAGAAAATTAGTTACAAACTAGAATGTATCCAGAGGAAAGTAATTAGGCTTCGGAAGTAGATAGAGACAACGACAAATAAGGATTAGATAAATGTCAAGGGTATATAACCTGAAGAGAACATTTAATGGAGCATGATAGTGGCCATGATGCATGTAAAGAACCATCAAAGGAAAGGCAGCTAGGTGGTGCAATGGATAGAGCACCAGCCCTGAAATCGAGGACCCAAGTTTGAATCCTGCGCAAGTCACTCAGTCCTGTTTGCCTCAGTTTCCTCATCTGTAAAATGAACTAGACAAGGAAATGGCAAACTATTCTAAATAGAATCCCAAATGGGGTCATGAGCAGTAAGAAATGACTAAGCAATAACGGCCACATGTTTTTAATTAATGCTAACTATGGGAATCTGCCTTTTGAAAACTCCCTCCACAAAAGAAAATCAGAAACTGTTCTTTAACTTTTAGTATTTAGTGTTAAGAAGTATCACAAACTGTTCTTTAACTTTTAATATTTAGTATTAGGAATCAGAAACTGTTCTTTAACTTTTAATATTTAGTATTAAGAATCAGAAACTGTTCTTTAATTTTTAATATTTAGTATTAAAGAAGTATCAGAACTGTTCTTTAACTTTTAGTATTTAGTATTAAGAAGCATCAGAAACTGTTCTTTAACTTTTAATATTTAGTATTAAGAAGTATCACAAACTGTTCTTTAACTTTTAATATTTAGTATTAAGAAGTTTCCTGGGGCCTTAAGAATGAAAGTGATTTGCTCATAATCCCATAGGCAATAAGTTTCAGAGATAGGGCTAGAATCCAAGACTGGTTTCCTTCACTATACCATATTGTCTCTCTTATTTTGATATAAAGAGTTCTCTCCATATAATGAGAGCTGTCCTAAAGAATTGACTGCCTTTGGGGGCAGCTAGTGGAGCAGTGGATAGAAAACCAACCCTGAAGTCAAGAGGAGCCAAGTTCAAATCTGATCTCAGACACTTAACGCTTGCTAGTTGCGTGACCCTGGGCAAGTCACTTAACTCCAATTGACTCAGCAAAAAAAGAAAGAAAGAAAAAAAAAGAATTGACTGCCTTTTAAGATCTATATCATTGAAGGTCTTCAAATAGATATTGGATGAAGACTTGTTGGAAATGTTACAAGGGCAATTCCTGTAGAGGTATAATTTAGGCCAGGGTATTCTCTTCCAACTGAGCAGACAGGTGACCCAGTTAATAGAACACCAAGCCTGGAGTCAAGAAGATTCATCTTCCTGAGCTCAAACCTGGGTCTGAGATGCTTAATAACTATGTGATCATGGGTTTACTTAAAGCTTTTTTGCTTCAATTTCCTCATTTGTAAAATGAACTGGAGAAAGAAATAGCAAACCACTGCAATATCTTTGCCAAGTAAATAAATGAATGATTGAATGAATAAATAAATAAATAAACTCAAATGGGGTCATGAAGAGTTGGGCACAGCTCAACAACAGTTCCTTTCCAACACTGAGATGGAGAATATAATTCTGATTCTAAGAATGATACATTAATTTTACAATGATTCACTAATCAGGTTTTTCTGACCAATATGGCATAGGATACCATAACTAAAAAATCAAAATTATATGTCACTAAAGGGATAACAGGCCATTAAAGAAACTACAGCATATTAAAACATATTAAAACAATGAAAAATTTGACATATATAAATCAGCAATAAAGAAATAGTTAAGAATATGTATGATCAAAAATACATGTGCAGTCATAAAGGAAGAAAAACTCAAGGCAGCTAGGTGGTGCAGGGGATAGAGCACCAGCCTTGAAGTCAGGAGGACCTGAGTTCAAATTTGGTCTCAGACACTTAACATTCCCTAGCTGTGTGACCCTGGGCAAGTCACTTAACCTCAATTGCCTCAGCAAAAAAAGAAAAGAAAACTATAATTTTTTTAAAAGAAAAAGTGATAGCAATTTAACTCCCAGTGCCTTATACTGTTATCCAGATAATTTCAAGAAATGTAGAGAAAGTCCCTTCCTACTTCCCCTGTACATTGGCAGTTACCTTGTGACCTATGTTTAGAAGGATAAGAAAGTGTGGATTGGTTGCAATTTAAACCATTGAAGAAATGCCCACAGAGGTTCAGTGAAGTATTGTAGTGTGACACAGGATCAATACATTTTTTAATTTTTAAAAATTTTAATAATAGCTTTATATTTTCAAAATACATGCAAAGATAGTTTGCAACATTCACCCTTGCAAAACCTTGTGTTCCAAATTTTTCTCCCTCCCTTTTCCCCACCCCTTTCTTCTAGGATCAATAAATTAACAAACATTTATAATGCACTGTTGCATGCCAGGAACTATGCTAGACTCTGGGGATATAAAAACAAAATGAAGTAGTGCCTGCCATCAAGAAGCTTACATTCTATTGGTGAGACAACAAATATATGAAAAAGTATTAATGAAGTATGTGCAAAGTAAATTCAATGTAAAATAAATATATTCAAATAAAAGGGAAAAGAAAACACTGACAATTGCAGGGATAGGTAATCCCTGCTTCTTGTTGAAGAAAAACAAAGGAAAGAGCTCTGAAGCAGGACTCAGAAAATCTGAGTTCTAACCTCAGTTTTACCATTAACCCATTGGGTGACCTTGGCAAGTAATTTAGCAGAAATTTTAATTTTAAAAAATTTGTATTTTCTCACGTATAAATTAACAACACTAAGTCCAAACTCTACAATACAGTTTTGATGATAAAACTTCAACGTTTTCTTTAAAATATATATATATATGTGTATATATATATGTATATATATATATATATATACTTTTCAGATGGAATTAATTATTCATTTTCTCCCAAATTAAATGATAAGTTCCATAAGAGCAGTTTCAGGGTCTTCTCCTACTAGGCCTAAAATTCAATTAATACTTGCTGATGAATTGATTTATTATAAAGCTCAAAACTTAATTATAAATAAAAAGAAAACAAACATTAGCCGGAAGTGTTCATTATCCTCAAGAAGCAAACACAAACAGGTGCAGACTGCATTTGGCTGCTATTAAAAGTGCTTTCATTCATATGGATATCCTCCTCAGATGGTAACTGTACACTGAAAGCTTTAGATAAGGGCCCCTGCCTATCCTCTAGAGTGGTGGGCTAGTTGCTCATTTTACTGAGACTGAGAGGAAAGCAAACTTTCAGTGAAGACCTACCTTTAAGATCCAGCTCTCCCAGTAACTACTTATATAAAGTCAAATAAATTCAAATCAACAAGTATTTATTTATTAATTGTGATAGACAGCGTGCTGAATGCTGGGAACACAAATTATTGTTTGTCCTTCATTCTCATAGAGGACTATCACATCAGAGAAGTGATGTCATGATATTCCCCCCAGAGCCATTTGAGACCACTGGCCAGATATAGATCAAGAGGACTGGAGATGACCCTGGATGGAGTAGGAAACGTTGTCTTTTCTAAGCTAAGGAATTCAACAGGTCTCAGTTTGACTCATAGAATACAAATACCAGCAGAAACAAAGACAAAACCTGCTGCCCTCAAGAAGCTTATATTCTTTTTTTATTAAGCTATTTATTTTCAAAACATATGGATAATTCTCAACATTCACTTTGCAAAATCTTGTGTTCCAATTTTTCCTTCCCTTCCCCCCATATTCTCCCCTATATGGCAAGTAATGAAATATGTTGTGGTCTACTTAGAGAACCCTAGAGAATCAACTAAAAAACTATTAGAATTAATCCACAACTTTAGCAAAGTTGCAGGATACAGAATAAATCCACATAAATCATCAGCATTTTTATACATCACCAACAAAATGCAACAGCAAGAGATACAAAGAGAAATTCCATTCAAAATAACTATCGATAGTATAAAATATTTGGGAATATATCTGCCAAGGGAAAGTCAGGATCTATATGAGCAAAACTACAAAACACTCTCCACACAAATAAAGTCAGATCTAAACAATTGGAAAAACATCAAGTGCTCTTGGATAGGTCGAGCGAATATAATAAAGATGGCAATACTACCTAAACTAATCTATTTAGTGCTATACCAATCAAACTCCCAAGAGATTATTTAACTGAACTAGAAAAAATAACGACAAAATTCATCTGGAAAAACAAAAGGTCAAGAATTTCAAGGGAATTAATGAAAAAAAATGCAAATGCGGGTGGCCTAGCTGCACCAGATCTAAAACTTTATTATAAAGCAGTGGTCACCAAAACCATTTGGTACTGGATAAGAAATAGAGTAGTGGATCAGTGGAATAGGTTAGATTCACAGAACAAAATACTCAATGACAATTGTAATCTAGTGTTCGATAAACCCAAAGACCCCAGTTTTGGGGATAAAAACTCACTATTTGACAAAAACTGCTGGGATAATTGGAAACTAGTCTGGAAGAAATTAGGCATTGACCCACACCTAACACCATATACCAAGATAAGGTCAAAATTGATTCATGATCTAGGCATAAAGAATGATATTATAAACAAATTAGAACAATGTAGGATGGTTTACCTCTCAGACCTGTGGAGGGGGAAGGAATTTGTGACCAAAGAAGAACTAGAGGTCATCATTAATCACAAAATAGATAAGTTTGACTATATCAAGTTGAAAAGTTTTTGTACAAACAAAATGAATGCAGACAAGATTAGAAGGGTAGCAGTAAACTGGGAAAATATTTTTACATCCAAAGGTTCTGATAAAGGCCTCATTTCTAAAATATATAGAGAATTGACTCAAATATATAAGAATTCAAGCCATTCTCCAATTGACAAATGGTCAAAAGATATGAACAGACAATTTTCAGACAAAGAAATTGAAACTATTTCCGGTCACATGAAAAGGTGCTCCAAGTCACTATTGATCAGAGAAATGCAAATTAAGACAACTCTGAGATACCACTACACACCTGTCAGATTGGCTAAAATGACAGGAAATGATAATGATAGCTGTTGGAGGGGATGTGGGAAAACTGGGACACTGATACATTGTTGGTGGAACTGTGAACGGATCCAACCATTCTGGAGAGCAATTTGGAGCTATGCTCAAAGAGTTATCAAACAGTGCATACCCTTTGACCCAGCAGTGTTTCTACTGGGCCTATATCCCAAAGAGATTTTTAAGGAGGGAAAGGGACCCACGTGTGCAAAAATGTTTGTGGCAGCCCTTTTTGTAGTGGCAAGAAACTGGAAATTGAAAAGATGCCCATCAATTGGAGAATGGCTGAATAAATTATGGTATATGAATGTTATGGAATATTATTGTTCTGTAAGAAATGACCAACAGGAGGATTTCAGAGAGGATTGGAGAGACTTGCATGAACTGATGCTGAGTGAAATCAGCAGAACCAGGAGAACATTCTACACAGCAACAAGACTATACGATGATCAATTTTGATGGACATGGTTCTCTTCAACAATGATGTGATTCAAACCAGTTGTGCTGCGATGAAGATAGTCATATACATCCAGAGAGAGGCCTGTGGGAACTGAGAGTGAACCACAACACAGCATTTTAACGCTTTCTGTGAATATTTCCATGCATTCTGTTTTCCTTCTTAGGTTGTTTTTTTTC
>JAJPUD010005108.1:0-88770 GCA_023553655.1 Myrmecobius fasciatus | reverse complement strand
AAAAAAAAGTTTTTTTGCAAAGGTCAATGTTGAAAGGTCACTCATATGTTTTGCAAATAAAAAGCTTTATTAAAAAAAAAGAAATATGTTGGACATGTGCAATTCTTCTATACATATTTCTACAATTATCATGCTTCACAAGAAAAATCAGATCAAGAAGGGGAAAATGACATAAATGACAAAAAAATGAGAAAGAAAACAAAATGAAAACAACAAAAAAGTGGAAATACTATGTCGTGATCCACACTCAGTCCCCACAGTCTTCTCTCTGGTGCAGATGGCTCTCTTTATTAGAAGACCATTGGAACTGGCCTGAATCATCTTGCTGTTAAAGAGCCAAATCCATCACAGATGACCATCACATAATCTTGTTACTGTGTTCAATGTTCTCTTGGTTCTACCCATTTCACTTAGTATTCACTTTCTGGTCCTCTAATAACTCATATTATTCCTCTGCATACACATATTAAACTACTTGCCACTTCCAATCTCCATATAAACTTTTTGAATCTTTATGCATTTATATACAGGTTAACTCCTTTATCTAAAACATATCTTCCTATATCTTCACTGATTGAAGATCTTCTCATTCTTCAAGGTCCAATTAGGTGTTAACTCCATCACAAAGTCTTCCCTGATTTCCCCAAATGTAAGTGCTTACTCTCTCCTCAAATTTTCTGATATTACCTCATAGCTACAAAATATGTTTGCCTTTATCTTTGTAGTCTATTCATTTGTGAATTTGATCTACAATAGGAGCAATATCTCTTAAGGCATGCTGTGACCCTAGCCTAATTTTTTCTAGAGCCCTACCCCTTATAATCAAGGCTAGTTTCCCCCTAAAAAGTACTGAAACCTTCCTTTAGACTTACAGTTATCCCTTCCTCATACCCAGCAGCACTCTCACAATCTAGAAAATTCATGTAAAAATTTTTGACCTTCTCCTCATAACAGAAAATTTTTCCTTTTCTTTTATGGGGTGTTTACAATAACTTATTTGTAAGATTTGGGTTGCTTTTACACAATACTATACATATATTTTATGCATGTCAGAGTTTCTAAACTTTTTCTACATCATCTTCATATGTTGTCTGTGTCCTGTGTAAAACTCCCCATATCATATCAAAATTGTGTTGAGGTAGCCCTTTTTGTGACAAGGAACTAGAAACTGAGAGTATGCCCATCAATTGGGGAATGGCTGAATAAATTATGATGTATGAATGTCATGGAATATTATTGTTCTATAAGAAACGATCAGCAGGATGATTTCAGAGAGGCCTGGAGAGACCTACATGAACAGATGTTAAGTGAAGTGAGTGGAACCAAGAGATCATTGTACACAGCAACAACAAAATTATAGGATGATCAATTCTAATGGATGTGGCTCTTTTTAATAATGAAGTGATTCAGGTCAGTTCTAATGTTCTTGTGATGGAAAGAGTCATTTACACCTAGAGAGAGGGCTAGAGGGACTGAATGTGGATCACAATATAATATTTTCACTTTCTTGTTGTTTACTTGCATTTTGTTTCCTTCATATTTTTTCCTTTTTGATTTTTCTTATGCAACATGATAATTGTAGAAATATCTATAGAAGAATTGACATGTTTAACATATATTGGATTACTTGCCATTTAGGGGTGGGTAAGGGAAGGAAGAAAAAAATTGGAGCACAAGGTTTTACAAAGGGTAAATCTTGAAAAATAGCTATTCATGTGTTTTGAAAATAAAAAGCTTTCAAATAAAAATTGTGATGAGGAAAGGCACAACATGGAAGGGATAACTGCATTTGCTGATGGGAGATGGTTTTGACAGATCTTCCTGGTATCCTAAACACAATAGTTAGCAAATGAGGAGCAAAATATTCCTTTCCTGAGCTTCTGATCAGTGTATCATAATAGCCAACACAGAGGCAAGAAAGCCACATCCAGCTGATCAAAACTGTATCCTTGCTGAAAATCCTTTCTATACTTTAGCTGAGTAAACATTCTCTTGAAGATGTTAGGTGGTCTAAGAGCTTATAATTCCATTTCATTCACAAGTGGGAATTGTGAGAGCAGTCTAAGTCAGGCTGGCCTATGCCATGGTTCAATTCAGTTGTGTCAGCTATATGCACTGTTCCACCTAATTCCCTTTAAGGATGTAAATAAGCATTTATTAAGTGATTGCTGTATGCCAGATGTTTTACAAATATCTCATTTGATCTTCAAGCAACCCAAGGTGGTAGGTGCTATTTTGTCACTGAAGAATCTTGGGCAAATAGAAGTCAAGTGATTTGTCCAAGATCACCAGCCTTCTAAGCATTTGAGACCACATTTGAACTCAGGTTATCCTGATTCCAGATTCAGCATTCTATTCATTGCACTACTATCTACAGTAGTAATAATGATCAAGAAAATGGTATACATTTTGAATCAAGAATATACAATGAAGATACTATGATTTCATGCTCCTACTTAACCCACAGTTCTCCTTCTGCCACTTAGCTTTGGATCTGTATTTAATAGGACTGAAATATCACATGTTTAGTGGTACAATGGATAGAGCACCAGGGCCTGGAGTCAGGAAGACTCATCTTACTGAATTCAAATTTGGCCTCATACACTTACTAGCTGGGTGACCCCAGGCATGCCGTTTAATCCTGTTTGCCTCAGTTTCCTTTTTTGTAAAATGAACTGGAGAAGGAAATGGCAAACCATCCCAGTATCTTTGCCCAAAAAAACCCTCAAATGGGGGTCATGAAGAGTTAGACACAAATAAAAAGTGATTCAACAATAGCAATCACATCCTATTTGTTTGATGCAATGGGCTAAAAAGATAGATATAGACAAGAGAGGTAGTATGGAAAAAAACATGACATTTTTATGAGATTTTGATCAAAGATTAATTTTTTTTGAAGAATACTACAGGAACTTTTAAAGAGAAACTGCCTGGTTTCTCTTTAAAGTCAGCTGAAGTAGCATGGCTATTAAAAACACCTGCCTTTGTACAGCTACAGTACTGGAACCAGTCATCTTTTCACATGGTAGCATATTATTTTCAGTCCACGTTCTTTTTTCCTCATATTGCAACTGACAATTGCATTGTCCACAGGCATAAACCCATGAAATGGCAGGTGGGTTATTTCAGCTGGATTTTCACCTCCCCGAAACTTCTCTCTGTAGTATTTGCTTCCTCTTTCTTCAATCATGTCTAGATTTTAGAAACACACACACACACACACACACACACACACACACACACAGAGGAAACTAAAGCCAACAGAAACAAAATCAAAATGCTAGAAGTAATTCTAAGAAATGACAAATCATGTTTGTGTCAGGTACAAACTTTATGTTATTTATGTTGAGGATGGTCCAGCAGTATTTTCTTAGGATCATTGTGTTGTGTGAAATCTGTTGTAAATTATTGATATAAGGAAAGGAGTACAAATGTGATAATCTGGATGTTTCAGGAGAATTGGCATACAAATCAATAGAATTAAGATTTATCATGGGATTCTACCATTTGCGAAATTTTTTAATGAAAGATACATGTACAGGATGCATAGTTTAAATATAATTTAAGTCAAGAAACTTAGGGGGAACAAGGACAATGCCATTCACCAAGGTAGTGGATAAACAATGAATCCCCCCAAAGTGGTTGCATTATTCAGATTTATACTGCATATTTTTACTTGTCTGGAACCAATTACCATTTTTTACATAATTATAATTTCAAATAATATGAATTCAAATGCATATGAACCCTTCAGAGGACTTAAAATGTGCACTAATTGAGACAGCTGTATTTTCTACAATGTTTAATACATTGCCAATAATCATATTTAGAATTATCTGAGAATAAACAGCTTAAAAATGGGAGGCTGTTAAATACTCCTGTCAAACTATCTGTCAAGTAACCAAAAATTGTGGTCAGACATTTGGATGTTAGGTATTATATTATTAATTAATCCACATTTTTTTGTTTTTCTTCATGCATGTGCTATCAGGAAAACCCAGGTCTTCTTCCTTAAATTCAATTGTTTCAATTATTATATATATATATATATATATCAAGAGCCTACTATGGTACTTTGTCTACAAAGATAAAAGAAGGAAATGATCCTTACTCTCTGAGAGCCTACATTTTATTAGGAAGTTATAACACATACACAAGTGATTTCAAAGAAGGAATTGTAATAAATGAGAAAAGATCCTTTGTGTAGGGGACATCACCTGAACTGTTCTAGAGAAAGCCAGAAAAGTGAAAAAAAAGTAAGATAAAGAAAGAGAGAAGGAAAGATGCATTCCAGATATTGAGGTTTACTTACACAAAAACAGAAGATGGCAGAAAGCTAGTGGGCCAGTTTTATGGGAACAAAATTTCTGAATTACAATAAGAATAAATAAGATTTCAAAGAAGGATCTGAGCCAGACTATGAAAGACTGAAGAGTTTGTATTTTATCCTAGAGGCTCTCTGGGGAACTAATGGATATTTTTAGTAAGGAGGCTGACAGTGGTTGATACAGATCCATATTGCAGGAATATCAGCTTGGCAGCTGTATGAAAGATGGATTGGAATAAGAAGAGATTGAAAGCAAAGAAGCCAGTTAGGAAGATATTAAAATAGTCCAAAAGAGAGGTATAGAGGGTTTGAATTTTACTGAAGTGAAGGCACAATTATGAGGGACATCATGGAGGTTTGTGACACATCAGAAATAGGGCTTTTCCTATACAAAAGGGGGAAATGGGAAACCATCTATGAAACTGTGGTGCCATCTTAATCAGGGGAATTATCACATGGCCAATCCAATTTGGGCTCAGATTTGAAGATGCACAGGATTTCACTCCTGTGTCCAGTTACCATAAAGAATATCCTTTTTAAATCTCCTTTGGAGACTTAATTCTTGTGCATGAGTTTCCTTTTCTCCCCCCTAGTGCCAACATAGTATAACCACATATTCATCTGAAGAGATGGTTGTTGCCAAGTGAAGCAATTCAATTTTATAAGAGAAACTGATCAAGTCTTTTCATTTTCAAATTCCTTGAACTCAGGGAACACTCATTCTAATTGCTAAAGTGAGTGGTTCTAATTTAAGATAAGATGGAAAATAAATGTAAATGTCTTCAATATGCACGCCAATAGTATGCTCCACTTTGAGCTTTAAGAGTTTAAAGTCTTTTGTACATATTATCTCATAATTCAGAAAACAGTCTGGTGGGTAGACTTAAAATCTTCATAATCAGATCCATCTTGAATCCAAAGCAAGTGAAGTACAGAGAAAAGAAAGGGGATTTACCCAGCAGAGAGCTTAATGATGCAACTGGGAATAGAACATTGATCTTTGTGACCACCAGACCAGGACGTCTTAGAAAAGAGATACAGACATTCCACCCCTACCCACATAATCTTCATAGTTTTCATCATCAACAATATTGTCATCTATTTATTTTGAAGAGTTATGCACAGAAATTAGAATAAAGTATAATCCTCCAAGCTGATTCCCTGGATACTTACTGTATTTGTCAATACCATTTATTTCTTAAATTGTATTTGTTAATTTTTAGTTTATCTTTATTTCCAAATGTATATCTTTCTTTCCCTCCCCTGGGCATCTAGGTGGTGCAGTCATTAGAGTGCTGGAAGTCAGGAACATTATTTGCTTGCCTTCAAATCTAGCTTCCTGACACTTACTAGTTGTAGCTTACAATCTCAGATAACTGGTGGCATCTAGTTAGCACAGGGGAGAGTGAGATAGACCTGAAGCCAAAAAGACCAGAGTTAAAATCTTGCCCCAAACACTAATTAGTTGTGTCATTCAACTTTTGTCTACCTCACCTGTAAAAGGGGAATAATCATACTTTCCCAGAGTTGTTGTGAGGATAAAATAATATTTGTAAAGTGCTTTGTAAATCTTAAAGTGCTATATAAATATTATCTATTATTGTTATTTTGACATGTTTATGGGACAAAGAAAAAATGAGCCTGATTAAATTGAAATATACATTGTGAAGTAATAGCAAATTAGATTAGATGGATCATGAAGGATTAATAGCAATATTTATATTATATAAATTTATATTATATTGTATAAAATATGTAACAGAAGGCCTTGGCCAGATAGTAGAATTTAGACTTAATATGACTGAATACTCCTTAAAGAAAGTGATCTATCATGTGTAAATTAGCAGATTCCAAACCAATTATATATTATTATATTTAGATTATTTGCTATTTTTAGAAGTTCATTATGGCATTGCTCTTTCCTTCCTTTCCTCCTTCCCTCTTTGCCTCTCCTCTTCCCTCTCTCTGTCCACATAGATATCATCCCCTTACCTACAGATGCTCTTAAAAGTATTTTTTTCCTCTTTTGCACCTTGAATCTGTTCACGATATCTTGGAGTTTACTGACTAGATTTTTTTCTTAAGGACCAGGCCTTAAACCAAAACCAATTTGATTCTCTTAGACCACCAATAAGTCCTAGGCTAAACTGCATTTGGTCTTTGTTTGGACCTTGATTGACTCAGAATGAATGTAAATAATAGTCTTTTCTGCTTTGGCCAGAAATCCAGAGGTCTTCCCCTCCCAGATTCATTCATTCATTAATTTATTTAGATTTTTTTCAGGCCTGGGAGGGGGGGAGGACTAGGTGAAAGAGATTCTTTGCCTCAATTACTACCTAGCTTTAATCACTGAATGGGAGGACCTCAGTCAGACTGAGATCTGTTGAAGACCTTAGCTTAAAAAAGGCCAAGGTCTCCCATTTCATACAGGACCATCTCCAGTCATCCTGAGCTATATCTGGCCACTGGACCCAGATGGCTCTGGAGGGAAAACTGAGGCAGGTGACTTTGCACAGCTCTCCCTCACTTACATTCAATTCACTTGCATGTCATGGAATCACCTCCCTGATGCCATGGTCCTCTTTAAGAAGGAAGGATAAACAACAACAATGTGACCCTGGACAAGTCACCTAACCCTGTTTGCTCAGTTTCCTCATCCAAATAAGCTGGAGAAGGAAAAGGCAAACCACTCTAGTATCTTTGCCCTAAATGAGGTCATGAACAGCTGGACCCTATTGAAACACTGAACAACCACTACCCTATCTTCTCCTTTATCTGAGGCAACTAAGTGGCATGGTATGTAGAGTACTGGGTTTGGGGTCAGGAAATCCCAGGATGAAATTCTATTTCATACATTTACTAGCTGTGTGACTCTGGGCAAATCATTTCACTTCCCTCAGCCTCGGTTTCTTCATGGGTAAAATGGGGGTAAAATGGGAATAATAATAGCACCTATCCCTCACAGGGTTGTTGTGAGAACATAATGTATGTAAAGTGTTTTGGAAAATTTAAGTGCTATATAAATACATCTATTTTTACCCAAAGAACTATCCCTTATAAAGCTTTTTTTTTTTTTTTTTTTTTTTTTTTTTAGGGGAAAAAAGCAGTTCTGTAAAACCCATCAACACATCCACAGGGAATGTGATGTTACATATCCACAGTTCCCCACTATTACAAAGACCAGAGATTCATTTCCTCATCTCTCCTGTATGAAAATAGTATGCATTTATTTTCACACTTACTACATCGCTTAGAAAGTTATCTGATTGTTTCTGTTTGTAAATTCTAAGAGATCCAATGGATGCCCTTTGAAAAGAATGAAAGCTTTGTGTAGATTGAAAGGTGGTGGTAATCCTATCCAATAGTTTCCTGAGTGTATGGTCTCTTTCCCCCAAATAAAATATAAACTCCTTCAGGTCAGAGATAATTTTATGCTAGATATACATATAGGCGTGCTTAGTGTGTGCGCTTAGCACACTACGGGGGGTCAGTCAAGTATGCCTCTTGGGTTATTCTTTATGTTGGTTAAAATGAAGTGAACTGATTAAATGAATTGAATTGAATTGGCCAAGTCAGGGAGGTAGGCGAAAAGAAGGAAGAGCACCTTCTAGTGAGAGATGATCGATTATCTGCAAGAGGCGGATCCCAGCTCAAAGTTTGTAGCCCGTCCCCCTCTCTCCCTCCCTCCCGCCCCCCTTTCCTATTTCACTGGAGCCTGGAGAAGGCTGGAGGCTGAAGTGTGGGGTCCTTTCCCTGGTTTCTGCAATCCTTTCTCCACGTCGGCGGGAGTCCAGGACAGCGCCCCGGGGTCCCGGGTTCCGACTCCCCTTTCCCTGCCTAGGGAGGGGTTCCAGCTGCTGGACCTTCAGTGCCGTCCAGTCTAGCCAGTACTGTTTGTGCGGTGCCGGCTGCGGAGCAGCAGAAACGCACTGCTGGTTGCCTCAGCGGCCACTGTCTGGACGTGAAGACGTTGAAAGAAGGGACTGAGTGGGCTTCCCTGACCATCCTTCTCCGCCTCCTGTCCCGGTACCTCAGCCCATCCTCCACCACCATCGCTCCAAGATGCGGGCATCCTGGTGCCCGGGACTGTCGCTCCTGCTCTCCTTTGTTGCAGGTGGTTTTGTTAACACGGCAGCCAGGTGAGTGTGTGTCTGCCCAAAAATGGGCTTCAGCGTCCGGAGTTTGCTTTCTTTATCCGGTCCTTTTGTTCCCCTCTCCTTCCCTGCCATTTTTTTCTTTTCTTTTGTGCGTCTTTGGAAGTAGCCCGGCTAGGAGGGTCCCGGAGTGAATGACCCTTGTCATTTCTTCCCGGGGTCATGTGGCGTTTCTCCCTTCAGACTCATTCCAATCATTCTGCGTTCCCTCACTGTCAAAAGGATATTCTTCACAGAAGGAATGTAACCATGTTGATGACATTCAGGGAGATCTGTCTGCTGTCTATAACTGTCTACTCTATAACTTGGAATACTAGCATGGGTTCAATTTGTGCTGTTTGATTCTTTATACAACTGAATTAGGTACTGACTAGTTGTCAGCATCTGGTTGGGGAATAGAGATGGGGAGAAAAAGAATACAACACATTGGTGACCTTTAAGGAGTTTTGAACAAAGTAGACAATTTGTTATCTATATCTTTATTGCTCCTTTGATACCTCTGGCCAAACACCATGACATGCAAGGGAGTTGCATTTAAGTAAAGGAGGACTGTGCAAAATCACCTGCCTCACTTTCCCCTCCAGAGGCATCTGGGTCCAGTGGACAAACTTACACACACACACACACACACACAGACACACACACACACACTTTTTTGATACACGTAAATGTCAGGATTATTGTAAATATTGTCCCAGGATTTTAAATTGATTAGATTGGCTTAATGACCACAGGTGGCTCTAACCCCTAGAAGACTTTTCAGGGGAATATCATAAATCAAGAACTAACAAGGATCTCAGAAGCCATCTAATTCCCAGATAAAGATATTCAGGGCTGAGAGAGTCTCAAAGGCAAGACTCAAATCCTCTGAATTCAGAATCAAAATTTTTTCTCCTATCACATTAGCTCCCAATGCAATATGAAGAGGAATGGATTTGTAATCAGAACTGTAACTTGAAGAATTTGACATGGATTCCATTTAAAGCCCTGTCCTTAAATAAGCTTCCTTGAAGGTACTCTGAGGTTGCATACTTGGCATGTAGGTGTTCTCCATCAGGTTGATTATTATTATTATTCAATTCCACTGTACCAATCCAGAAATTCTTAAATTCAAGTAGAAATTCATGAGTTCATTAGATTATAGAAAGTACATTGAACTAAGTAGTGGAAAATTGGAAAGGGAAGAACTTGGATTCAAATCTCAGCCATACAGCACTTATTAACCTTGTGACAGTAAATAAATCACTTAGACATTTAGGACCTTAAAAAAAAAAAAAAAAGATGAGGGAGTTGGACTAAATGAGGACCAAGGTCTTCTTCCATACATTTGTATGGTCCATCTATTCATTTAACAATATGTAGATGCTTTATTAAGAAATGAGGAAACTAGCATTTATAAGCACCTATTGTGTTTTACACATATTATTTCATTTGATCCTCATAACAATCCTAAAAGATAAATACTTTTCTCATCCCCATTTTATAATTGAAAAAACTAAGGCAGAGGGGCAGCTGGGTGGCGCAGTGGATAGAGCACCAGCCCTGAAGTCAGGAGGACCTGAGTTCAAATCTGGTCTCAGACACTTAACATTCCCTAGCTGTGTGACCCTGGGCAAGTCACTTAACCTCAATTGCCTTAGCAAAAAGAAAAAAAAAAAAAAAGAAAAAAACTAAGGCAGTTAAATGACTTGCCCAGGATTACAACTAGTAAATTTCTGAGATAGGATTTGAACTCAGATCTCCTTGACTCCACACAGCACCCTAATTCCTGTACCATTTAGCTGCCTCATTTATAAAAAGAAAACTATGTTGTTAGAATATTTGATGACATATACATGCAGAGAGGCCTGTGGGAACTGAGTGTGAACCACAACAGCATTTTAACGCTTTCTGTGAATATTTCCATGCATTTTGTTTTCCTTCTTAGGTTTTTTCTTCTTCTCTTTCTAGATCTGATGTTTCTTGTGCAGTAAGATAACTGTATAGATATGTATACATGTATTGTATTTGTCATATAATTTATCCTATTTAGCATGTATTAGATTACCTGTCATCTAGGGGTGGGGAGTGGAGGGAAGGAGGGGAAAAGCTTGGGAAAAAAGTTTTTGCAAAGGTCAATGTTGAAAAATCACTCATGTGGTTTGTAAATAAAAAGCTTTATATATAATAATAATAAAAAAAGTTTTAGCCCCCCAAAAAAGAATATTTGATGACAGATTACTATGTATTACTATTTATTTTACTATGTATTACTACAGATTATATAGTATTACTATGTACACCATATAAAAATTTTGGCAAACATAGTTTTCATTTAATTTTTAAAGAGAAAAATTTTGTATGTGTATTACTCCAAGGTAAGAAGGAAAGTAAATGTAATTTTTGAAGAGAATTAATAGTTATTTAATACCAGGCAAACAGAGCTCCAGGGTTTCACTTTCAAAGTGCCACTAAATTAAATTAAAAGCCAAAAAAACCCTCAAATCAACCAGAGAATATTAAAATGAAGAATCCACGTCAAATTCTGCAAGATACAGTTTTCAAAGATGTTAACTGGTTTATTTGCTTAGTATCAAGTTCATGAGCTGGTATGTTTAGTATCAGCAAATGAAAGTGTCCCTATTCCAACATGCTTAGAGCTGTCAAGCGGTCACTGGTCAGCAGCTTTTCAGGAACTGCATAAGGGACCAGATTTTATAAACTCCAGATCTGACATTATGGAAAACACATTGAAATAGAAAGGCAAGGCCATCTAGGCAGAGATTTGATTCAAGGTGATTATTTCTTGAGGTTTCACACATTATATCACAAACTTCTGCTACGAGGAAATATTGAGTATAAGTGTGTTATTTACATGAAACCTTTCACCATAAAGTAGTTGACCTTCTGAGTTATATGTTTAAAATATCAACAAATGTTATTCTATAGTGTTCATAGACACTCCATCAGAGGAGACCATAATATGAAAAAAGGCAAAGAATTCCTTTATAAGATTATGCATTAACCATTATAAAAGTATGTATTCATTTGACCCTAAACAACCAAATATGACATTAATACATATATTTGACCCTTGTACTACTGTCTGAGTATTGGAATCTTCAGAACACTTAAGATGTGAAACCCCTGAAGCAGAGCTGCAACTAGGGAGAAGCAACAAGGGTTTTGCTTCAGGTACTAACATCTGGATGACATGTGTTTGCTCCTTCCCTTCCTATGCCAGTTACAAGACCCATCATTCCTGCACTTCACAGTGCTCTGTGACTTCACAGCTACCCTATTTATCCTCATATGTTCCAAGATCATTATGTTGCTCTCACTTACCACTTTCCTTCCCTGCCTTCCCTAACTTGATGTTTGCCCTTTCTCCTTGCCAGGACTGGGGAAAGGTGCAACACTGGAGAGGGTTTTGATCAAACCACAAGAGCATAACCTAGACTGTCTAAGGGACAGCTGCATCCCCTTCCCCTCCTGATGCTTTAATTGTATAGAGTCTCATCATGCCAATACCAGACCCAAGAACTTGAGCCACACTTTTTGATGACAGACACTCATGTCAGCTATGATATTGTGATGTGAGAGAACTCACTATCTGAGGAGAGATCATATAGGTGAGCTCCTCCTTCCCTCAAATGAATTTGCTTCAGGAGCAGAATTTCCTAGTTATAATTCTGGTCTGATTTATCCAGTGTTTCAAAAGGATGGAATCTTCTAACTTCAAGCATATTATGTCAGCATCTATTCTTTTCCATAGATTCAATGTTTTGAGTAGGCATTCTTGAACTTTTTAAATCATGGTCCCTTTTTGAAATATGATAAACCTATGGACACCTCAGAATAATATTTTTAATGATTAAGCATAATACATAAGATTAAAAAGGAAAACAGCTATATTGAAATAATTATGTAAATATTTTTAAAGTTTATGGACCCCAGGTTAAGAAACTCCAGTTAGATTATTTGCCTTCCTAAGATATACTTGTTCTAAACTTCTATTTCTTTTAAATTCAAATATCAAAGTGAGAGTTCAGAGAAATCCAGAGCTCAGGTAAAGGTCCTGGCTTTATATCACTGAGTCTCCTTAGTGGTACTCTTGAGAACTAATCCTAATCAGACTCTTGATGTAGCCAGATGTTCACCCAAGCCTGGCTTTGGGGGGATAGCTTCAGACTTTAAGCATTATTAAAGTAGGCTATTTTATGTGTTTTTGTAGCACATAACCCAACATTTATCTTTCTTTAAGATTAAACATTTGTAGGAATGTATCTAAAACTTCATAATTCAATGGTCCTAGGAGAGAGTTAAGAAAGTATAAGAAAGATTCATTTGCATCCATCTGGCAAAGTTTTATTTCAAAAACTAATTTCAGTGGAATGGTTGATATTGGAGGCCTACATTATGTATAATCTTTATTAACATAAACAATATTTGTGGACACAAAATAACATAGAGAAGATTCAAGTATTTAAAATACCTAGAATATTTCCTGGATTGCCATATCAGCTCAAAGATTCCTTTATTTTTTCAGAGGCATTCAATTTGGCTACTCTTTTTTTACAGTTTGTACTCATAATCCTAAAACTATGTTGATTTTCTAATTTTTGGCCTAGTCTCTATTTTAAATTTAAACCTCTTTGTAAGGGAAAAATGTTCTGAAAGCATCTTGAAATTGCTAAGAACTGAATTCAACAAATCTTTTTTTTATTTTGTTTTATTAAAGCTTTTTATTTGCAAAACATATGCATGGGTAATTTTTAAACATTGACCCTTGCAAAGCTCTCTGTTACAAATTTTTCCCTCCTTCCCCCCCTTCTCCTAGATGGCAGGATGTTATGTTAATAATGTTAAAATACTTGACAAATCAAATATATATGTATATATATATATATACATATTTATACAGCTATCTTGCTGTACAAGAAAAATCGTATCTACAAGAAAAAAAAACTGAGAAGGAAAACATAATGCAAGCAAGCATCAATAGAGAGCATGAAAATGTTATGTTGTGGTCCACCCTCAGATCCCACAGACCTCTCCCTGGGTGTATATGGCTTTCTTCATCACTGAACAACTGGAACTGGTTTGAAACCTCACATTGTTGAAGAAAACCATGTCCATCAGAATTGATCATCGTATAGTCTTCTTGTTGCCGTGTATATTGATCTCCTGGTTCTGCTCATTTCACTTAGCATCAGTTCATGCAAGTCTCTCCAGGCCTCTCTGAAATCATCCTGCTGGTTATTTCTTACAGAACAATAATATTCCATGACATTCATATACCATAGTGTATTCAGCCATTCTCCAGTTGATGGGCATCCATTCAGTTTCCATTTTCTAACCACTACAAAAAGGACGCCACAAACATTCTTGCATATGTGGGTCCCTTTCCTTCCTTTAAGATCCCTTTGGGATATAAGCCCAGTAGAAACACTACTGGGTCAAAGGGTATGCACAGTTTGATAACTTTTTGAGCATAATTCCAAATTGCTCTCCAGAATGGTTGGATCTGTTCATAGTTCCACCAAAAATGCATCAGTGTCCCAGTTTTCCCACATCCCCTCCAACATTTGTCATTATCTTTTCCTGTCATCTTAGCCAATGTGACAGATGTATAGTGGTATTTCAGAGTTGTCTTAATTTGCATTTCTCTAATCAATAGTAATTTGCAGCACTTTTCCATATGACTAGAAATGGTTTTAATTTCATCATCTGAAAATTGTCTGTTCATATCCTTTGACCATTTATTGATTGGAGAGTGGCTTGAATTCTTATAAATATGAGTCAATTCTCTAAATATTTTAGAAATGAGGCCTTTATCAAAACCCTTAAATGTAAAGATGATTTTCCAATTTATTGCTTCCCTCCTAATCTTGTCTGCATTAGTTTTGTTTGTACAAAAACTTTTTAACTTAATATGATCAAAATTATCTATCTGGTGTTCAATTAAGAGTTCCAGTTCTTCTTTGGACATAAATTCCTTCCTTCTCCACAGGTCTGAGAGGTAAACTATCCTATGTTCCTCCAATTTGCTTATAATATCACTCTTTATGTCTAAATCATGATCTTATCTTGGTATGTGGTGTTAGATGTGGGTCAAGCCCTAATTTCTTCCATACTTTCAACAAACCTTTTAAGGTGTCTGTTGCATAAAAGGCATTATGCTAATTGCTTTGTATGTAATTAATTCATACCGATGCTGCCCTCAACAAAATTATCACCTAATATGTACACAAATAACCATGATGCAAGGTAGAATGTAGTAAGTACAAAAGAGATACCTAGACAAAAGACTAGGAGGAAAGGAGGGAAGAACATTTCAGAGGGGAATAGGAAGAGATCTGGGAAAATTTCATAGACAAAGTAACTCATAAATTAGACCTTGAAGGAAGGAAAGAAGTTCAGTTACCTAGTCCTATTGATTATACTTTACTGATTTTTCTTTCATCTATCTTTTGCCCTGGATCTGCCCTAATTTGTTATTATTGAGTTGTTTCAGTCTTGTCCAACTCTGTGATTTCCTTTGGGATTCCTTTTGGGATTTCTTGGCAATGATACTGTAATGGTTTGCCATTTTCTTCTTAAGCTCATTTTACAGACAAGGAACCAAGGCAAACAGGGTTACATGATTTGCTTAGAGTTAAACTCAGAAAGATGAGTCTTCCTGACTCCAGGCTCAGTACTGTATAAGTGTGCTACCTAGCTGCACAACCATCATAATAGAGGTCCTCAAAATCAACTGCCTGGACAATTTATCATGTTAGCTCCCTTATAGAATTTCCTGCTTCAATTCATCCTTTAATGTTTCTAATACATAGATCACCATTCTACTCTCCCTGTTGCCTTTGTCCCTTTCACTCTACACCACCCACAAGCTAATCTTACCCTATCTTGCCAGATTTATCTCATATTATGCAATTTTTCATCCTAGATACTCCAACCAAGATGGATCCTTTTTTGTTTCCAAATGTTCACTCATCGGTGAACATTTTTTAGAAGTGCCTACTATAATCTCGACATGGGTATTAGAGATACCAAGACAAAAACAGAAGAGTATTTACTCATAGAAACTTACATTGTATGAAGGAAACCTGTATAGATAAAAGTAAATTGAAAATATATACAAGGTAAATACAAAATAAGTTAATGGAGGAAAGATCTAGTATTTAGAGGGACAAAAAAAGGCTTCATGTAGGAAGTGACATTTTAACTGGATTTTGAAAAAGCTAGAGATTCTAAAAAATGAAAAGGGAGGGCATTCCAAAACCTAGACAAAGTTATAAAGACAGGAGATGGAATAACATGTGTAAAAACAGCAAACAGGTCAATCTGGCTTAGACTAAATGACCTAAAAAGTCTTTTCCAACTCCAATCTATGACTGTAAATATATGTGTGGTATATTGATATCTTTTCTCCTTCTAGACTGTAAACTGAATCTTATCTGAATTTTTTAACTTTTTCAGAGCTCAGCATATTGTTCTATGTAATATGTGATAAATTTGTTGAATGAAGGTAATATAGGATCAAATCTGTCCCAATTTATATAAGCCCCTTGAGGGCAAAGATGCATTTTGTTTCTTTAGGTCTCCTGCAGTATCTGTGACCATGTTCTGAAATGGTGGAGAACAGCATGGGATACACGTCAGATATTCACAACTCAAATCTCTATCAATGAATAGAGAGTTTCTGCTTTAATTTTAGAAACTGCAGAGATGGTGTTGTGCTGAAAATAACTAGAAGCCTTATTTGATTGTTGTAGAAATTAATTGTTAAAGCAGCCTACCAAATGGCAGGTTTGTACAGTTTTCAAAGATGAAGTACACAGTTGTAGCAGTCATCAAATTTCCTTGCATTCAGCTGGTTTTTATAGACTATTTCAGAAGTTCAGTTTTGTTCAGTTTCATGAACAGAAATAAAATATTTCTTTTAGTGATTTAATTTGTTGCCATCCGTTATATTTAAATGGATACATATGTGTACACATCATTGTCCTCCTCTACTCCATAAAATAAGTGTTTAAATGGTTTTTGGCAAGTAAGCAAGATAATGGAGAGTGGCTCCAATTAATGGCTCATTAATGTAATGAATCTCTCTTTTTTTAAAGACAAATTTATTCAGCCATGTAAGCCAAGAAATTATAGGCAGTTAGCAATTGTTTTTATCTACTGAATTTTTTAACTTATTCCCTGGAATTATTGAACCCTATTGATGTTTAATGAAACAGCTGTACAGATATAATACAATTTTACATTTTAGCCAGTGATTTCTTGAAGCTTATAGAAATGTGTCTAAGCATATTTAATTAAGAAAATATTTTGCTTATATTATGGGTTCATATTATTCTCTAGTGATTTTTCATAAAATCTGTTTTATGTTGATTCTCCTTTTAGAAAACATTCTGTACCACAATTTCATGGCATGCAATTTCTCCATTTTTTTCTAGTTCATTTAGCAACCAAAATACAAAAATCTTACATATCATTCTAAATCCTTGAACAACCTTTGTTTCTAATTTAGTATGCAACCTGGTTTAGGTGAAATGTATATAACCCAGATCTTTAAGATTTTACCATTGCCTTGAATTTATAGGTGTGAAAACAACTAACATTGATGTTTGAGGGAAAAGGTTTCTCTCTTCAAGGTGAAATGTAAGTGAATTTTATCTTCTAGTCAATTTCTCCTGAAATTATTCCCAGTTCAGTACTTCTGGAATTCAATTTCCTCAACTATAAAGCAAGAAGGTTTGAATTGGAGGATTTCTAAGACCACTTTTAGCTTCTAAATTCACAGTAATTGAATTTGACTTGTAAAGAAAGAAATGGATCTAGCCATCTGTTCAAGGGAGCCTGTGTACTTCCCACAAAATTTGTAGCTTAAACGTGTGATTAGATGTGTATTGTGAGTTTTTAATGACATATGAATCAATGAATCATAAGAAGTTTTATGTGGATTTTCACTTTTGACAAATTTAAAGCTCTTTGGGGAAGCAGAGTTTTCTTTTCACTCTGTTTCTACAGAAGCAGTGGGCCTAGAATAGACCCAGGAAAGGACAATGGAAATAGACAATAGAAAGAGCCCTGGACTAGGATTCTCCTTGTCCTAGTTTTTTTCAAATCCAAGCTGTGTAAGCACAAGCAAGTCAATAAATCAGTTTCCTCATTTGCAAGATGAATGGATTGGTCACTAGATCTTTAGGCAACTAGATGGTACAATGGTTAAAGCCCTGGAGCCTGGAGTCAGGAAGATCTGTGTTCAAATTCAGATTTAAATATTTGTTAACTTTGTGACCCTGGGCAAATCACAACCTCGGTCTTCCTTATCTACAAAATGGAAATTATAATAGCAATTTACTTCTAGAGTTGTCCAAGGATAAAAATGAAACCTTAAAGCTTTATTATTATCTAAGGTTTCACATAGTTTAATATCATGCCATTCAGGCTATTCCTGAAGAAAAAATTATCAATGATTAATTCTTGATGAAGCTACTATCAAAGGTAACAGTCGCAGTAAACTGTAGTATAACTAAAAGTGAGAAAATTCATTAATATTTGAAAAAGAGTGTATGTTATGGTCCCCCTTGCTACCCTGGTCCCCATTACCTGAAGGTCAGATATGTTACATTTCACCCCTATCCCAGGATTCTCTGGGGATTTAGGATGTCTAGGCTCTCTGCAAGTGGCTCCAGTCTTCCCTCTCCACCAATGATGTCCCTACAGTTGTGGGGTATGGTCCCCTGTACCCCAGATCTAATTAATCACCAAACAGTTGAATTAACTTTTACAAAGGAACATTTACTTCAAAAGACATTATCACAAATATAAAAACTCATTCCCCCAAAACATGGAGCTTAATTTTCTTTTTCCCTCATACCAACTCAGTCTCAAGAGAGGAAAGGAATTAAGTTGATAGCTTAGCCGCATTCTTATGGAACACAAAGTACTGGTTCCAAATTCATACCTCCCTCTACCTTATATACAGGCACTGTGCTAAGTGCTAAGATGAAATATCATCTCATTTATCCTCCAAACAATCTCAAAATCACAGATTTCTGAATTATTGATTGTACTAAGTGCCACAAATATCATGAAGTACTGATTGGCAAAGTCTCCCACACACTTGTGTGTGACATGGCATCCTCTGCCAAAATTCAGATGACACCTCTTCCATGATTTTCTCCTAATTCTAAATGATGTTCCTTCTTCAAAATTTCCAGAATACTAAGACTGGCTCTCTTTTACACTTATCATGCTCTCTTTTATTTGATGGTTATTCATATAATACACCTATATCCCCTTTCATACAATTAGTACCTTTAGGATAAAGAATGTATCTTAGTTTTTTGTTTCTCTCTTATTGCCTCACACAATGTACACTTTATAAATGTTTACCAAATGTCATTTATTGAGTGGCCAATCTGAATATCAGTTAATTGGGAGAAAAAATTATCTTGGAGCCCCAATTCACTGCCCAAATTAACTAGATAATTACTTTCCTTTCTGTTACTTAGTGGTGTTATAGCCATCATGGTCCAAGTCCCTTATTTCTTCATTTTCATACATAGTACTTTGTCCACAGCTCAAGAAGTCATAGATCACTAGCATTTGCAGACCAGCCTGGGATCTGTCACTATGGCCCTAAACTGGAATGTTGCTATGGATGGAAAAAGAACAACAAAGGACTCTGTGAAGGTAATTTTGCAGACACATCCCTCCTGGGTCGTTATAGAAGTCTTTTTCAGAAGCAGTAAGGGTCCTGAAGTCAAATTGTGGCAGGGTTCAAGAAGTACTCCAGTGGTAGAATGAGCAACTCTTGGTAATTGATTAGGTATAGAAGAAAAGAGATATGAGGTGACTCAAAGATAACCCAAAGATTTTGAACCTGGGAAATTGATGGCTTCATCATGTGGACAATTGATAAAGAAGGTTGGTCATCAGGATTCCCAGATGAAGGATCTAACTTACGGAAAATCCATAGGGTTTAACCTTCTAATCTATCTAACACAGTGGAAAGTACACCAAGATCAAAGTCAGAAAGATCTAAGTTCGAAGCCTGCCTCAGCTATTTACTAAATGTATGATCCTGAGCAAGCTATTTATCTTCTCTTTGCCTTAATTTTCTCATCTGTAAGTTGAGGAGTCAATGCCTTCTGAGTTTCCTTCTGTCTATGATTTTAGGATAATCTGTGAAATGTGCAAAAATCTCAGGAAAAAATCCTAGTCTCTTCTCCCCAAATTGGCAAAACATAATTTACCTCGAAAGATGAATCTTAAACAGCCTTTCCCAACTCCTCTTAATTCTGGTGCCTCCCCTCTGTTACTATTTCTAATTTATCTTATATTTAGATTGTTTGTATACATTTATTGGGGCAACTAAGTGGAATAGTAGACAGAATGTTGGGCCTGGAGTCAGCAGGACTTGAGTTCAAATGTGACTTCAAATATGTCCTACCTGTGTGACTCTGTGTGACACTTAACCCTGTTTGCATCAGTTTCCCCATCTGTAAAGTGAGCAAGAAAAGGAAATGGCATGCCATTCTAGTATTTTTGTCAAAAAATATAAAACCCCAAAGGAGGTCACAAAGAGTGAAAAATGACTGAACAACAATATATTTGTTAACTTATATTTTTGGTTAGATCATCAACTCTTTGAGGACAGAGTCTTTTGTCTCTTTTTGTATCCCAAATACCCTAACATGGTGCTTAGCACATAGTATGCATTTAATAAATAGTGATTGATTTCTTTTATCTTAATACGTATATTGAGTTTTGCCTGAAAGATTAAACATAACTTTTTAACCCTTGACCCAACATCTCCTAACTATGGATCTTCTAGGATATTAATATCCTTTTCCCATATCAAGGATGATCTCACTAATAAATTCAAATCTATTCAAACTTATTTCTGAAAGTTATTCTGAAGCTGCATATCCAATGGAATGGGTCCTTAGATTATAAATAATCCAAACAGTGGATTTATATCACAAAGAAAAAAAGCAAATATTTTATCCTTATACTTGTTATACATATATATACTTATACTTTTAAGTATCCTTATGCTTTTATTTTTATATTTCTATCTTTATACTTAACATTTTACATTGAATAATGCCAATTCTTCAAGTTGACTTGAAGGAAGAAATAAATATTTTAAATTATTTTTACAGTTCTAACAAATAAAATATGAGTCAAATATTATAAATTTGCTTTAGAAAGTGTTTATCACGATGGGTTGGGAATTCCCAAATAAAGATTCCAGAGAAATTGTGAGTAGTAGAATAAGGTTCTATGAGCATAATATCTTTGGCTATCAATTACCTTGGGTTTTTTTTCTATTATGTTTTATTCTCCCCCCTCCCCTGAAAAAACCTTAATGAATATCTTCTTCTTACTACTCCTGCCCCCTAATCATTGTTTTGAAGCTAGAAGGGATCTAGTCTAACTTCATCATTTCATAGATGAAAAAACTGAGGCCTAGAAAAGCTGAGTTCCTTACCCATAATCATGTGGTTAATTAGTAGCAGTCATAGTCTAGAGATCCACATTATTCCTAGCTCAAATTCAGCTGATACAGACTTTAGATCAAAACCTAGTAGTTTTTGAAAGAGATCAAGAAATTAAAGGGGGGTGGAGGGAGAATATAGTAATAGTAGAAAAGGTATTAAACAAAGCATCAGGTCAGATCTAGATTTATTCACTATCTGATTTTCAGATTTTAATTGGATAGATGTAGGTTAATAATGATAGATGTTTGATAGAGAAGATAGATAGGCAGACACATTTATTAAGTACTTACTATATTCCAGAAATTGTTAAGTCTTGCAGATATAAACAGCCCTACTTTGGATTACATTTTAATGGGGGAAATTAGAACATGGAGAAAGGTACAGCACAGAGATGGCCAGGAAGTAAGGTAGAAGCTTGAATCTGCGCAATTTAAGGCAATTCTACAATTAGAATTCAGGATAGTTGGTTTCAAAGGCATTCAAAGGTCATAGTGTGGAGATTATAGAAATGATGACCCAAGTGGAGAAAGATTGGCATGGAGATGTGCCAAATGATACCACTGTCACTAGAAAAACGTAACCATCAGATTGATGTTGGCCCTCTCTAAATACCATTTGACTTAAATTTAGGAGGAACCTACATATTCTCAGTCTCAAGAAAGAGACTAATGATGAAACCACTGTTCAATTTAGTTGCATAGTTTTCATCATGCTGGTTACTAAAGTGAAAAACAAGTATTTCAAATCATATGATGGCTGTTTTTAGGCAGAAGGATAATGTAAGGCACACACTTTGGAATCTCTCAAAGCAGCTATAATAGTTTCTAAAATTTTACAGAACATAGGAGCTACTCTGATGAATCGCCTAGGGCTATGTTTAAGGCAATTTGATCAAGCAAGGGTCTTTAACTTTTTGTCTGTGGGCCCCTTTGGCCATCAGATGAAACCTAGGAATTCCTTCTCAGAATAGTGTTTCATTTAGAATAAGATAAAATGCATAATGCATAAATGCATTAAATATATTAAAATTAAATGCATAATATAAAATAAAATGCATAGGTTTACAAAGAAAGCCAATTATATTGAAATGCTATTATTAAAATAGTTTTAAAATGAGCTCACAGACCTCAGGTTAAGAACTCTTGCTATGAAGGGAAGCAAGACTTTACTTTTTTACAAGAGGTGGTTTGTAGCTGGAGGGCACAGATGTGCTGTGCTAAATATATTTTGAAATTGCTGCTAATAATCTTACACTATAAATACAACAACAAAAAGCCTTACATAGAGTAAAAGAAAATCAAGATCAAGGTGAAGTTAGGAATGAAAGAAAAAGATTAATATTTAATATTCTCATTACAAGAGATCCTGAACCCCCTAGTCCAACTTCTTGGTTCTAATTTGCAAATGCATTTTATAGAATTCATCCTCTGAAATATCTTTTACTCGATTTTCATGTTTTTCCTTGACCTTAAAATAATACATTGCCTAAACCACCAAATAATAGGGTGAATACCTGATTACTTATTTCTAAGCCTGCTTATAGTCTGCAAAGCAAGACTTAAGCAAACCCAGTTAAAGATAAGCCACCAACTTTCCCTCTTGTTACCTTTCCAGGTTTCTTTTTCTCTCTATTTCTGTCACTGCTTTCAAATTCTCTTTGTTTTATTAAATCTTACTGTCAGGAAAAAATAGGATATGTAAGAAAAGTAGCATTTATTAAGTATCTATTATGTGTCAGACATCATACTAAACACTTAATAAATATTATTTCATTTGATCCTCATAACAATCTTGGAAGGAAGGTACTGCTATTGAAATTGTTGAGTTGTTGTTGTTCAATCATTTTCAGTCATATCCCACTGTCTATGGCCCCATTTGAGGTTTTCTTGTCAGAGTTACTAGAATGACTTGCCATTTCCTTCTCCAACTCATTATTTAGATGAGGAAATTGAGACAAATAGGATTAAGCAACTTGACCAGGGTCCCTTTTTTTTTTTATTTAAGGAAAAAATAAAGGAAAGCTGGACTGGGGTTTTTTGTTTTGTTTTTTAGTAGAAAACATTTAAGTTATGTTTTATGCCAGACTAGCAGCATTCTCAAGAAAAACCAGCATTCATTTGTGGGGGAGAGAATGAACTTAGTAGGTAAATAAACATTCTTCAACTTCCTGGTCCCCAACAGGTAGATAATATTTAGCAGATCTCAAAAACAAGTATGTTGCTATATGATAGAATATGAATGTGTTTTAGAAGAATTCCATTGCAGTGTCTTCCTATTATTGGATCTTCAACACGTCTTGAACATATCTTGTTTCTTTTTCTCTAAAGCTATTTGTGACCACGGGTGCAAATATGGCGAATGTGTGGGGCCAAACAAATGCAAATGCTTTCCTGGATTTACTGGAAAAACTTGTAATCAAGGTTGGTATAATGTTCTACATCTAAGTTCCCTAAGGGTTCACAAAGTCTGGCTTCTAGATCAATATTTTTTCCCTGCTAGATTATATTGCCTTTTATAAGTCTGGAAACATTAGAATTACTATTATTTAATTATTAAGAACTTCCTCTCATCTATTTTTATATGATTATAAACTCAGAGCTGGAAGAAACTTAGAGATAATTGACTCCATCATTTTAGAAATAGTAATAATAATATACATTATATAACATTTTATATATGTTTGCTAAGTGCTTTTCAGATATCTCAGTTTACTCTCACAACAACCCTGGAAGAATATTATTATTCCCATCTTACAGAAAAGGAAACTGAGGCAAATAGATTAAGCGATTTGTCCAGGGTCACACAGCTAGTACCTGAGGCCAGATTTGAACTTCAGGTTCAATGATCTATCCATTGCACCACCCAGCAGCCTAGATGAAGAAACTGAAGCCCCATAAGGTTAATAGGAATTCATTCTTGATCACACACATAATACACTGGAAAATCTGGATTTGAAACCAGGTCTCCTGCTGTCAAATGCAGTGTTCTTTCTATGATGCTTCTGACTTTCATGCTGATTGAGACCCTTCAGTGCAATTGACTACTTCTGATCATGGTACTATTTATGGAAGATGATAGTACTTTCCACTCTGTTGTCATAGTCAAAGATTATGGAGCTGTACCACCACGTTCCCAAAAGTCTTATTAGAGTAGTATGTCTGGTTTAAAAACAAAACAAAAACAAAACCACAGGGTACACAATTCAGCAAATTCCTGAAGAGTAATTGGACTTGGAGAGCCAATACCCACCTGGGATTCCACTTAACTCAAGGAGAAGAACAATGAGATTCATAATATGGAATGATCACAAAGCTAGAAGGGAGCTAGATGCCAAGGACTACTCCCTCATTTTACCAAGTGGAAAGAAGTTAATTGACTTACACAGGATGATATTGCTAGTCATTTTCTAAGGCAGGATTGGAATCTAAATCTTTATAACTTCAAGACAAAAGTTCTATCCATTAGGGAATTTCTGGTCAAGAAATTATGCACTCATTTCTTGCTGTTATAACTAGCCTGATCTATCCTACCCCTTAATTGAAAGAATTCCTATACACTAACGCTGATCTCCATTCAGTTATCTCAGAGTTTTGTATCCTAAGATAAACATCTCTGAGTTCCTGCCAATAGCCTAGTCTCTCTCTTGGTTAAGATACTTTAGTCTCTAAAGAGATGCTAGGAAATGGATCCTGCTTTTGGGGGATGGCTTTTGGGATATGGGCTGAGAATATTGTTCTCAAATATATCCTTTATCAGGCAGTGGGTTTCATACCATGAAAACCTGTTTTTCTATGAATTTTTCTCTCCGTACCAAGATTCCTTATCAAGGGACTTGAAATAAATGTTTCCTTTCTTGTTCTTTTTCAAGTTCTAGTAAAATATTAATGTTTGTGGGAGTTAGAAGCCTGGGAAAAAGAAAGTGCCCCAATTTTCTCAAATTTCAGGGCAATCTATCTTTTCCTGCATAGTCTTTCTTACTTAAATAATCCTGGCTCCAGTTCACAGATATATATTAACAGTGACAGGCTCCAGCATGCCAACTGATGTGCTTCCCATAAAACTCCATCCAAAAATCCTGGTCAGCTCTATATTGGAGTTGTGTGATGTGATATCTGTCTCCAGTTTCCCATTATGTCCAACCACTGGTTTTTCACTCCCTCTATTTATGCATGGTATTGATGAGGAGGAATGGATAGTAGGAAAGGGGAGAAGTTTCCATTAAAGTGAAAGCCCGCAAGCCAGAAGAATGAAAAATTACTCTAAAAAGAGCTCCATATTTATATTATATTAGACTATACTTTGTATATAGTTTATAATATGTTATGCTATGTTATAACATCATCTTATTTTTCTATTATCTCATAATTAACCAACAAATATGTGTTGGGTATATGGCATATAGTATATATGGTAGGGGTAGGGGATAAAGAGAAAAGTAAAACAGCTCTTCCCCTCGAGCTGTTCCATTCAAACAAAAGAGACCACTGATCTACTTAATTATGTACCAAACAAATACATTAAAACAAAATTATTTGGGAGATAGGCACTAATAGCCAGGAGGATCCAGAAGGGCCTTAAGTAGAAGATAATATCTGGGCTGAACTTTTAAGTAAAATGGGATACTAAGAGGTGAAGATGAGAACAACCCTATTCCTTTACCTTAATTTGAGGTAATTACTTTTTTAAAAAATGGAATCTGTACCCAAATCCTCCTTTAAAAAATCTATTTAGAAAAATAGCCTGATTTGCAGCCAATTTATTTTGTAATAAATAATAATAATAATAATGTTTATATATTTATTTTAATAACATAACAATGTTTTATTTATATATTTATTTTCATATGTTTAATATGTTTTAATATTTTAATATATGTAATGTTTTAATAATGTTAATATATTAAGTATTTTATTACCATGTAATATATCATATGATATGTTACTATATATAGCTATATACATATAACATAATTTTTCCCTATTATTCAATTTCAAAGAATTGAAACCCCAAAATTAAGAAAAGACTAAAAAAGATAGTTTCTAGTTCCAATAATTTGGATGACCTCAAAATCTCTTCTAGTTCTATAGCCATGATTCAATGTATCCCCCCAAAAATTGCACATAAGTCATAGTAATAAATACATTTTAGACATGTAGTTATAGCCTGTGCAAAGGAAAAGATAGTATCATCTGTTGAAAGATAGTATCATCTGTGAGTCACAAGAAGAGAGCCAGTTTGACTGGACTATAGAAAAGCAGCTCATGTTCGCAGCATTTCCTCATGAATTCCCTTTAACATCTGTTCTGGTGAATGTTTGTTTATATATGAAGGTTGTTTGTGGTTTTTTTTTCTCTCTCTGGTTTTTTTTGGGGGAGAGTTTCTGGTTTTAGTGAGGTAGCATGGTCGTCCTATTTCCAAACATAAATGCATCCTTTTTTTCCCCCTGAATGATTCTTGCAGATATGAATGAATGTGGACTGAAACCTCGCCCCTGTAAGCATCGATGTATGAACACCCATGGCAGTTACAAATGCTATTGCCTCAGTGGCTACATGCTGATGCCAGATGGCACCTGTTCCAGTAAGTTACAAAAAGAACTAGTCCAGGTCATTCTCCCCCAAACAGAGAAGTGTGAAAATAATTTTGATATCACTACTTAATTTGGTCAGTTTCTACTCAGTTCACTGTGTTTTTTCTAAGTATCAATGATTGCATTAGTGAGATAAGGCAAAATTAAGTTTAAGTTGGTTAATGCTCAAAATAAGAATTATGTAGGTTAGATTAATTAAGCCATTATGTATTGATAAGTATATTACTTTTATATGACTTATAAGACAGATTTATGCTATATAGATTTACAGTTTGTTACATGAGCCTATATTAACCTGTGCTAAGGACACAGATAGAAATTTGCTTTTAATATCCATTCCACCCCAAACCTTGTCCTATAAATGTATTCTGGAATTTGCCATGTTACAAAAAGTCACAGTTTCCCCTTTCCCTGTGTTCTTTGATGCTGATCCTTGGGAAAATCCCAAATTTTGTTGCCGCGTCATTGACTAAAATGTGTGGAAAATCTAATGACTAAATTCTAATGACTGATGGATGTTTCCTTTGACCGATCATAGGAATTTCCCCTTTTTGGAATTAATCAATCGAAGAATTGTACTACCTCATTCTATTTTTAGTGATGTCTCAAACTGTATAAATATTCCCTCAAAAACTAAGCAGAAGAGAGTATTATATCCAGTTTCTTAGGAACTTCTGGTTTCCCTAATAAATTGAATTTGCCCTCAGTGCCTCAGTTTTTATTTATTGCGTATTGGAATTTTGGGGTCACAGGAGGCAGAATGGTCTTTTACCCATGATTTTGAGGAGCTTGTTAGCTTAAAAGATTCCAGGTCAAAGAAGAGGCATGGAAAATGGAATGCTATCATTGCTTAAAGGACCAACAGGTTGTGGGAAAACATGTTTGAATAGCTCTCAGATTTTTTTTTAACATGTATTTTTAGTAAGGTGACAAGTGCCACCAGGGGCAGATAATTTCCTATCCTCCACACATCTTACATCTCATCCCACTGAATATTGTAAAGAGTTGCCAGAAATGCTTTCCAATAAACATTCCTGAAAAGAAAAGCCTTTCTGTAACAAAGAAAAATGAGGATCCTGTGGGAGCTTAAGTGTCTGTATAGAAGAGAGAAGGTCTTTCAGGCATTATATTTCATTAGGAAGAAAAAAGACCCCACTTTCAGGTCACCAACACCACCCTCCACTCCTCTCACACTCATTCACATGCATTCTCTCCCTTTGTCCCTCTCCTCATTTCCATCCCTCTCTCCCTCAAATCCATTTAATGAGTGCCATTAATGTGTCTTAGAAAAAAAAGGAGAGCCAAGAGGACCCTGGAGAGACTATATACTCTCTGGCATATTCTATTTTTTTTTATTTGATCAGAGCTATAATTTCCTGTATTTAGCTAAACTAGGCAAGATGTTCTCTCTTGTTCTCTCATACTATTCATTGACTAACAGCATGTTGCAACAACACTGTGGATCAATCTAAAGCCTTCAAAATCTCTCTTAGGAATCTCTGAAGCCATCTTATTCAACCTCTCATTTTACAGATGGGAAAACTGAGGCCCAAAGAGGTTAACTTATCAAAGATCACATAGGTAGTAAAGCTTCAAAGATATATTGAACCCATGTTGTTTTCTTCAAGATTAAAAAAAACAGCAAAAGTTTTCTGTTAAGAGCTGAGTGTGTCAATTAATATTCCTGAAAAACTACCCAGCGTCCCCCCAAAATGAGGGAAATTATTTCAAATCTTGATAGCCAGAAATATTGTAGTTTTGTTAAATATTGAAGACAACAGATATATTTGTTTGTTGTCTCCCCATTAGATTAACAGCTCCTTAAGGTCAAGAAGTGTTTTTTTGCCTCTTATTGTATCCCCAGTCCTTAGCACAGTGCCCAGTTTTAAGGGAGCAGAATCTTCTGCCCTAATTATGACAATTGTAAGATGACATGCCTTTCAAGATAATACCAAAGAAAGAGGGGCCCATGCTGTCTTGGTTATTAATAAGCTTTATTCAGGTTAATTAGATTAATTGGGAAAGTTTACTCATAAGATGCCAGTTGTCCTGGGTAATAGCAGGACAAAGCAACATCATGGATTCCCAAACCCTCCTTATGCTGGGTCAGGTAATTTATGGAAGTAAAAAAAAGGCAAGGAATAATGCCAGAGATGACCTTTGATCATGTGTAAAATTTCTCATAAGATAGAGTTTCTTTTGCTATTTACATTTACTCAAAGGAGCTCACATTTTTATAGAGTTATAGGTCACACTCTAACTGCTATAGTATAGTAGATACATAATAGATATTTAATAAGTATTTTTGATTGATTGATTGATTAATAAATGCTTGTCAAATTGAATTAACTAGATTTGTATGATAATCAAGGAAAGATTTAGAAAAATATAATCTACACAAATTTGAGAAGGAAGCTATAGAGCTCTTCAAACTAAATGCTCATCCTTATTTTCTTTTAGATTCCAGGACATGTGCCATGACCAACTGTCAATATGGCTGTGAAAATACCAAAGATGAGGTACGATGTTTGTGTCCATCACCTGGGCTACAATTGGGACCTAATGGAAGAGCCTGTATAGGTATATGAATATGAGTTCTCTTTTTTGATTTCTTTTCCCCCACTTCTGTTAACCTATTGGACAATAGAATGGAACAGTGGATAGAATGCCTGGTCTGAAGTCAAAAAAATTCATCTTTCTGAGTTCAAATCTGGCCTCAGATACTGTGTGATCCTGGACAAGTCACTTAACCTGTCTGCCTTTGTTTTCTTACCTGTAAAATAAGCTGGAGAAGGAAATGGCACACTATTCGCCATGGCAAATGGGCTCATAAGGTATTGGATATTACTGAGAAATGAGAATTAAACTGATTTATTTATTAAATATGAATTATGAATACCAATAATTTCCTTGGATAGGTCTTGGAAGGCCAGGAGAAACAATATATCCTAGAGAAAATAAATGCATAGATAGGGAAAGAAGGAGAGAGGATGGAAGGAAGAAATCTGCTTTCAGTCCCACAAGTTAAAAAAAAAGATGCTTTTCTTGAGGCAGGATGGTATATACCAGAAAGAACACTGGAGGTAGAGGGGCAGAGAACCTCAGTTCAAATCCCTATATTTAATCTGTCTGATTTTCAGCAAGCCATCACAATGTCCATTTAGCTTCAGACATCAAACTCAAGTCAAATGATATATTTCAGTGAATTGTCTCCCAATAATCTCTGTCTTAGGATAATAAATATACTTGTTATCTGATCAAAATTCTATCTTACACTTACAAATGTAAATCCTTATTTTTTGCCAGAGGTAGTATCTTAGATTGTAGTATTGTACAGTGTTGGATTTGTGCTTAGAGAATCTAAATTTGAATTTCTTATTACCTCCATAACCTTAGGCAAGTCTCCAGTCTCCCTGGGCCTCAGTTTCTTTATCTGTAAAATAAAGAAATTGGACAAGATAGTTTCTGAGGTCCCTTCCAATTCTAGATCTATTATCTCATGTTTCAAAAAAATTATATATAAATCATACTTATAAACACTGGGTTATTTTATATAAAATATATGTAATATTTTGTGTATATGTATATATATATATATATATATATGTAAAGCTTGCTATAGATAGAGCTAGAGCCAGAAATAATCTCTCAAAAGCCATTTAGTTTTAATTTGAAAGATAAGGAAAATGAGGACCAAGGAAGTTGAATGACTTGTAAAGAATGATTTTTGTGGAGCAAATTATTGTTATTGTTGAGTCGTTTCAATCATGCCCAATTCTTCGTGACCCCATTTGGGATCTGAATACCAATGACTGAACAGTACAAAATGAAAAAGAGAATACTTGGTCAATCCACTACACAAGGTCAAAATAACATAAATCAAATTATATAATATATGTCAAAGTATTTTGTACCCTTATTATACATGATTACTGAGTTTCAACTTCCTCATCTGTAAAATGGAAAGAAGAATATCTGACTGACCTATTTCACAAGATCATGATAAAGGGCAAGTTATGTAATATATGTGAATGTATTTATAAACTTGATTATGCTACATAATGTACAGGATTTTATTAGTATCATTATTTGTATACATCTCTAATCAAGATAGCCCTCCTTCAAATGATCAAATGAGATATTTGTACAGTATTTATCACGATGCTTGGCGCATAGTAGGCACTTACTAAATCTTTAATGCATTCCCTCCTTCACAGTGAAAGAATATAATTCTAATTTTTAAAACAAGTTTCTAATTATCCTTCCTTGCTATAGCATACTTCCAACTATATAAGAAAACATCTAGAGAAATAACCAGCTTAGTTTTTCACTTGCTGCATATCTGGAAGTTTCCATATTTCCAGGACTGGAATTACATTGGTGTGGGTACTCTCCCTACATACTAAATCATACAATAGTCTTGAGATCTTAGAGAATTAATTCAGGTTCAGAAAGTTTTAGTTATTTGAATGGAAACTGTGGTCTAGTGAAATTGATTATGTCAATCTTGTTTGTTGTTGTTTTGTATTGTGTTGTTTTTGTTTTTTTCCCTTTGTGGAAATACTACTTTCTTGATCTAGATGTTGATGAATGCTCATCTGGTAAAGTTCTCTGCCCTTATAATCGGAGATGTGTGAACACATTTGGAAGCTACTACTGCAAATGCCACATTGGTTTTGAACTGAAATACATCAATGGGAGATATGACTGTGTAGGTAAGATTTAAATGCATGACTCCTTTCCCCCACCAAATCATGGGTCTTTCTTTCCTACCAGTTTCTCGGTAGCTACTTCAGTTTTATACTCCAAGTTAAAACTCATTCAATAGCAGATAAAGGTGAAATTTAATAGCTTTCTGGGAACTATGGCTTATTTGCAGGTTATAAAGATAGATATGCTGCATTTGAATATTAAACAAAAACTTCATTATTTGAAGACTTGGGGTGTTAGAATTCTGAAGAGCATCGAACTTCTGAGCTGAAAAGGACCCTCGACATCATTTAATCAAACCTCTTCATTGACAGATGAGGAAATTGAGGCCCAAGGGCATGAAATGGTACAGTGGAAATAATATTAGATTTAGTTTAGAAGAACTGGGTTTAAATTGTAGCTTTGTGACACATCTATGTGACATTGAATAAAATATTTCATTCTCTGGGCCTGTTTCCTCATTTTCAAAATTAGGTTTTTAGATTAGGAGACTTTAAAGATCTCTTTTAGGGCTAAAGCTGTGATCTCATGCCTTGCCCTGTTTTAACAAAAAAACAAAAAAATTTGGTTCTGTGATCGCCATGTATAACACAAAAAAGGAAAGGGCAGAAATAATTAGACTTGTTCCATTTTGATGAAAGAAGTAAAATAATGCTTCTCTAACCTAAGACTGGAACAGACTCTTTTTCTTTCAGAAAGGATTTTATATTAGTCATCAACTCAGGGTGAATTTAAATCATTTGCTTACTTCTCTCAGAATTAACTGTATAATGAAAAATTAATCTCCTAATAAACGAATTACTCATTAGTGAGCAGGTATGGGATTATTTTAGTGGAGACAAATGAACCTTCCCATTATCCTTAAGATCTCATCAAGTAGTATAAGTTCTTTATTCTGTTATCCAGTTTAACAAACTGGGCTGTGGATCTTTGAGCTGTTTTATAACAAGTAAAACTTAACCAGTGATGTGCATGCAAAAAAATAAATCAGCTCATTCAGTATGTTCAGGAGTTCTTAAGTTGAGACCCATAAAAATTTTTTGCAAAATATTTTAGTAACTTTTTCAGCATAATGAGTTTCCTTTGCATTTCTATGTATTTTATATATTTAAAAATATCATTCTAAGACAGGGTCCATAGACTTCATCCCTCTGCTAAAGGGGTACAAAAGCTTTAGAGCTTTAGAACCCCTAATCTATGGGTGATGAGGATTCCCACAAGCTACACATTCAGATACCAATGCTAACAAAAATAGACTTAAAATCTACTTTAGCATATATGCGCAGGGAAAAAGCTCTTGTTTTCCTTTTTTTTTTCTTAGCAGAAATTTATCCTGTCTCAAGTCCATCAACTATAAAATAGTGTGATAATATCACCTGCCTTGTAAGGTTGTTGTGAAGAAAACAGATCTTATTTGTAAAGTGCTTAACACAATACCTGGCACATGGTTGGTGCTATATAACCATAGTCTTCCCCTTCCCTTAACTTTTACTATACATGGAATGACATAACAGTTTGTCCCTGAATTTTGGATAGTCTTTCATAACTTCAACAATTTTCCTCAAATATTCTAAACATGTTAAAATATTCTATCTATGTTATCTTAAATGTTTGTATTATATACATCATATCATATATTTATGTTTATATTTGTATTTAATATCATATATTAAATAGTTTTTTATATTTATATTATTCTAAATATTTTACATTTTAAAGTGAAATTCAGGAAGTCCAATGCCTGTTTGGATATCAGGGGTATAGAACAGATGACCTCCTAACATGCCTTCCAGTACTAAAATCTGATGATTCTATGTTAAATATTTTGAACAATGTTATTTTAATGATATCGTACAGACAGACTCCACAAAATGGGAATTTTCATTGGATATTTTCAAAAGGAAGCTAAACTTTTTGCTTTAAAAACTGATTTAAAAGGCTCATATCTTAATTTTCTTTGCTGTTAAACCTCAAGGGTTTTAAGATTAAAAACAAAATATTATTCTGTATATGTATATATGTATATATGTTTGTGTTTGAATACACATGTAAATATAAAACCAGATGAGGTTAAAGAGTAATGATCCTGATATGTAATAGAAAGGGATTTTCTAAATCGTCCCTAACTTAAAGCTTCTGGGTAAGTCAGAACCAGAATGGCCCTACATTTCGGTAATTCTCTATTTCCTAGTTTATGAATATAGCTTCCTATATTCTAAGTGAATATAAATTTGTTGTTATGTATTCTAGCTAATAGTATTAAACAATGGCATAATCTTTTGTGAGTTTTAAGCCTTTCTATTCAATAGCAAAAATTTCATATATTTATTTGGAAGAAGAAAAGGGGAAAAATAAAATTTCCTTAACATACTCCACTAGATTTTAAAAGCAAACAAACCTAAAATGTCAAGAGAATTATAAATTCCAGTTTCATAATATCTTCAGAAATCAAAGGATGAAATTTCCCGTAATGGTGATTAGCTTAGACACCCTAAATTTGCCATTGAAAGTCCCAAAAGCTAGCACTCTGCTTCATAATTCAAGGTGATTTTAGTGTCAGGCACAAAAGCTAGTTCTTTCAGTATTACTGAGCCACAAAGTTATTTGGAATCTCTTAAAAGCAATGGGGAGTAGAGTTAGCACACTATGTTTTCAGTGAGTTTTCATTGAAATGTTCCTGTTCTTGGTTTTGTTTTTTCTTTTGTTTTGTTTTGTTGTAGATATAAATGAATGTTCTACAAATACCCACAAATGCAGCATTCATGCTGACTGTCTCAATACTCAAGGTGCTTTTAAGTGCAAATGTAGACAAGGATATAAAGGCAATGGACTACATTGTTCTGGTAAGTAGAATCTGATTATGTGTTAACAGCTGAAAGAAATGGAAAAAAAAATCTATAAAAATGAGGAAGTTGGATAAATTGACCTATATCGTTTCTTCTAACTCTAAATTTATGTTCTGGTGCTCCACTTAATGACTTGCAAGCTTCAGGGTCTAAAAGGAGCTAAAAGATTTGGTGGTGTTGTGTAGTCACATCCAACTCTTCATAACCCCATTTGGGGTTTTCTTGCTGAAGATAATGGAGTGGTTTCCATTTCTTTTTCTAGCTCATTTTAACTGAGGCAAGCAAGGGCAAAGGACTTACCCAGAGTCCTCTGAGACTTATTTCCTCCAAACCAAACTTGCCTAGTTCCTCATGTGACATGACTCTAGGCCCTTCACCTTTTTGATTAACTTCTTCTGGATATTCCTCAGCTATGAAAAACAGAACTAAGACTAGAACCTGAATTTTGTAACTCCAAGGGAAATATGCTTAAATGACACTACACTACTCTCCACTCCCCCCTCCTTCCACTGCTTGACTTAGTTGGGTGAATAGCTATTTTCATAGATATTCCATGTTACCAAATTTGAGTGTCCTCATTACTAGCTGTGTAGACATTTTACTATCCAATGAGTCATTTGATGAAGACAGAGACCTTTGGAACTAGGAATTTTGAAAATGCAGTTAAAAAAACTATATGTATATTAAAAAGAAACACTGGTAAAAGCATTCAGGGAGTGCTTTCATAAGTTCTGGGGATTTTCAAATACAATGCAAGTTTTCCAAAATTAGAAATTGCTTTGTGTATATCTTGATAGCCAAAGAGTCCATCACAATCCCTTTAACTTAGTAGATGCTTGATAAATACTTGTTTGATTAAATTGTTCAGAGGGAAAAAAAAGACAAAATTCAAGTCTCTTTCTTTTTTTTTTCATTTGACTCCTTCAAAGCAAAGTACTTTATTGTTACCCAAATAGAAACATCATTCTCAGGTTCTTAGGTAACTGCTTGTATTCCATATTTGATGCCATGTAGCTTGAAGTTTTGCCAAGACCACAGAACTGCAAAATTCAGACCCAGAAAGAACCTTAAAGATCTTTTCATTCAACCCTCTCATTCTACCAATATGGAAACTATGACTTCCCCAAAAAAGTTGTGACTTACTTACCCAAGGTTATTATTAAGTGGCAAAGCTAAAACTAAAAGTCAGACCTCTCAAGGTCTAGTTCTGTGCCCTTTTTCTACCTTATCTCCAGCTCATCAATACTAAGATTCCTTGTTTGGCTGATTCAAGAAAACTCATTTTGTTGATTTTATTTAACAATATACTAATTTCTAGAGGAAAATATCAATAATTCTTTGGCTATGTGGCAAATCACCAAAATCTTAAATTTGTTACTCAACTTTTCCATCTCACTTTCATATATTTATTTATTACCCATTCTTTCCATGAATTATTTTCTTGGTCTTCTCATAAACAACTAAACATAATAAACAAAAACATAATAACAATAAACCCGAGCTTGAATCCTTCTTCAGATGTTCCCCAGCTGTGTGACCTTGGGAGACTCACTTAATCCATCTCAGCCTCAGTTTTCTCATCTGTAAAATGGTAGCAACAATAGCTCAAAGGGTTGTGTGAAGATCAAATTAGTCAGCATGAAAATGTGCTTTGCAAATTTGAATTGCATGGTGTAAATGCTTTCTATTATTATGATCACACTAAATTGACAGAAAAGATTTATCCTTTGGCCCAGAGACTTCAGTACTTACAAAACTTTCCTTGTTTTCATTCCATGTGAATTAAAGTGCCATGATTCTTAAGAAAACTGATCTCTTCCTAACAAAGCTAATACTCTCATTTCAAAGAATGATTGGCAAAATTCCATACTAAGGTACAAAAAAGTCATCTAAATAAAAAATGGGGAAGAATTAAATCCAGTTAGTTTTCAGTGTTTTAAAATATTCTATGAACACAAGAATAGCTATATTGGAATGATGTCATTTATTCATATAACATCTTTCCACAAAGTTTAACATGCTTTTTTCAAAAGTCTATCTTTACCCTTTAGAGGCAGGCATAATCCAGGACTAGAAAGAAAATGAGATGTAGAAAATGTGTGATTTGTTCAGAATTACCTAATTAGTAGGCAGGTAGGTGATATAGTGGATAGAGCACTGGGCATGGAGTTAAGAAAAAGTCATATTCTTGAATAGACACAAGCAGTGTTACTCTGCGCAAATTTAACCCTGTTTGTCTCAGTTTCCTCATCTGTAAAATGAGCTGGAAAAGAAAAAGACAACTCACTCCAGTGCCTTTGCCAAGAAAATCCCAAAAGGAGTCACAGATTGTACATGACTGAAAAACAACTGGACAGCAACAACAACACACAACTAGTAAGTGTCTGAGAGGAAAATTGCCCTCAGATCTTCCTGATTGCAGGCCAGTTTCTCTATTTACTGAGTCACTTACCAACTTCAATTAATATTACTATTATTATCGCATTATTCAATAATTACCAAAAAATGAAGCCAGGTAGGAAGACAGGCGCTATAATCAGCTAGTTTACCATTTTACTTTAACATATGCCTATATTTAGCCTCTCTGTAGATCAAGTTCACCCATAGCTTTCTCTTTCAAATACAAAAGTGAGCTCTCTGACACCAAAGGTTATAATGTTTGGGGGTTTTTTTCCCATTTTATTTCAGCAGGAAGACTTCAAAGCCTAAACTAAAAGCAGATGTCTAGATTTGCCCAGCTAGGTCTGAAACCCTCCAACTCCCTATTTATTAAATGCCTTGAGTTTCATGTTACTGATTATATAAAGGAAATTCATAAGGAATTGGGTTTTCCTGTTAATTTTTTTTGGTCTGCTCTGAGAAAAGAGGCACTGAACCACATCAGCAGAATATAGAGAATCCTTTCTAATATAGTATACCAGGGAAAGGAGAACCTTATATGTTACTAAGGCCTGGTCAATGAGGGCCCAGTACTGGAAGCATGAGCAAATGTGAAAGGCAGTTCTATAGTGCAAGAAAGTGAAATTGTTGGCCCAGCCTTTCCACCTGCACAGGTATTCTGTGAATATTCCCCATCCACTGACCACTCCCTAAAGAAAAGACTTTTTGATTGCTTACTATGCCAAAACTGAGTGCACCAACAAAAGGTATTAAATGGTCAAATCATTTTTTCTTTCCTTGTAGAGAGGCAAGAATTGCTATAGAGCTGAGGGTGCTAGGGAGAGGGTGGAGATAATTGATGCTTTGAAGTATAGAGCTGGTCCCCTTATTTCACCTCATGAGATAATTACAGAAACTGACTTCTTGAACCCCGACATTTGTTTATGCTGATTCTTATTGACCCAGTTTCCCATTACACATGTAAGCAGTTTCTTTCAGCCAAATCTTGATAAGCAAGCTTTCTGGTAAAGTCACTTGGACATTTTTATTCAAACCAAAAAAAGTAGCATCTGTAATTATGACTTACTGGTACTGATATTGTTTGTTTTAGGTCCATCACAATAGGCTCATAAAATTTGAATTTGAGCCATTACTGAGCAAGATGATCCCAGTGATGAATAATGGTAACAATTCACTAAAAAAGAAACCTTAGCTAGTTTTTGTAAAGAAAAGCATTGTATACAAAAGGATAAATATGACCTATATTTCATGGGGATCTTTTTCTTATTCAGACTCAAAACTTTATTCATTTTTTTCTTTTTTACTACTTTGACAGTAGTAGAATAAGTCAAGTGATGGGAGAAGAAAGGAGAGAAAAAGACTAAAACTTTGTGAAGAAAGATTGTTTATAAGCATGCACATGTGTCTATATATACATACCTACATATGTGAACATGTGTGTATACATGCATTTACTCTAGGCTACATTCTTATAGTATGATTGAATAAATTATAAGCTTATAGGTTTAAAACTGGAGGGGACCCCAGAGATCTTCTATATCGCAGGATCATAGAATTGGAGCAGAAAGGGAGCTTAGGGGCCATCAAGTCCAATCACCTCATTTTATAGATGAGGAAACAGGCTCAGAGAGACACTCTTTATTACATACAGAATTTGATCTCAGGTCTTCTTGACTTCTTTAGAATTTGAAGGGATAATGGAAACCATCTAGTCTAAATGCCTTCTTTTACAGAAAAAGAAAAAGAGGACCAGAGAAGGAAAGTGATTTGCCTAAGATCACACAGCTGAAGTTAAAGGCAATGCTGGAGCTATAAGCTAAATCTTCCAACTAATTTCTAATATAGGAGTCATTTCAAATCTTTACTCCACCTCCCACTCCCAAGTCTTTATTCAAACATATGCTAGGATCTTATTTTAAATAGGCAGCATATTGGATTTTGAAATGTAGCTCTTAATTTTCTCCCTTATTTGTGTTTGGAAGTGTGGATGTCAATGTCAATGTAGAGTTTGGAATTGGCCTGCAAGGATATGGATCTTTTCTGCTCTTTTCTCTCTCTGCTGCAGAGGGCAGAATGGAATCCTTTCTAGGCCTTGCCTATGTCCACCCCTCAAGGGGGTATGAACCAGCCACTCCCTTTTTAGATTTAATCAGCCAACATCTCTTAGAAAAATTAGCACACTTTTTATCCTCTGAACAATATAATGACCCGTAACTGCATTTGATTCAGTGGATTTCAGAGATATAACAAATTTAGAAAAAATCAAGCAGTAATGCAAGAATACAACAATGTGGATAATTTTATTTTTTCTCTCAATGACCTTGACACAATCATACATGTACAAATTCAAATAGGACCGCAGAAGTACAACTTTGAATTATAATTTTCTAAGACATTCCTCCTAGCCACATTAAAATTAAGAACATTGAACAAAGAACCCTCAATAAACACAACAAATAATAGGCTCTTATGTGTTTTATTGTTAAGATTAGTTAAAGAGAAACCAAAAGAGGGAAAGTCAAGAGGAAGATGGGGGAGAGACTTATATGTGTTAAACAGATGGAGATGCTCTCTCAGTATCTGCCAGACCCAAAGGGACAAAGAAAGGGCATATTTATTAATACTAAAATAAGGATTTGTAAAATGTAAGGCTAGTATTTTTAATACTTATATGATGATTTACCTGTAAATGGCTGACCACACTTCTAGAAAGAGGTTATAAAAGTTTTACTTCCAAAAAAAAACCAGGATGCATATATGCATATATATGAATATATATAATATATAAATGTATAAATTTTTAAAAGAATCATACCTTTCATATTATATATATGTATATAAACATATATACATAATATACATGTCCCTTACTTCTATGTGATGTATGTATCCATATCCATATATATCTATATACATCATTAGTCACAAGTAACTGACATGTGCATGTGTATATTGGAATCAGTAATATTCATCTTCATAAGTTCAAATCTGGACTGATACATTTATTAGCTGTGTGACCCTAAGCAAGTCACTTAACCTTGTTTACTTCATTTTCCTCATCTATAAAATGAGCTGGAAAAGGAAATGAAAAACCATTCCAGTATCTTTGCCAAGAAAACCCCAAATGGGAACACAAAGAATTGGACATGATTGAAATAACACAACAACAATATGCATGTGTATGGATGGATGGATGGATACTGTATATATAAACACTTCAGGAATTTGTATATACACATAAAAAGTTTGAGTATCCAAATCAAATTTTGGAAGTACAGAAAATCTTTAAATTATCTCTTTTCCCCAAATGAGCAAGAGGAAATTTAATTTCCTACTGGAAAATAGGCAGGGTCATTTCTTACCTGATAGCAGAAAAAGTCTACTTTTATGAGAAAATATCCCCATCTTGTGGATTTAAAAAACATGTTAAATTTTCACATCAAAGATATTCTTTCTTGGTAAAGGACTTCATAATCTTGGTAAAATTGATTTAAGACTAGATCTGGGCACTGGCAAGAGTTTCTCTATCCTTAATCTAATGAAAAACAAACTTAAACAAAAATCTTACCTTTCTATGAACCACAGCTGGGTTTTTTTTAAGTTTTCACTGGAGTTTGTATTTTAAGGTAAATGAGAAAACAATTGAACCAATTCAATCCAGAATACTCCAGTGCAGGAGTCAGCAAACTACACTTCTCTCCACCCCTGTTTGAAGAAAGGCCTCTGAGCAAAGAATTGTTTTTAAATGTTTAAATACAATAAAATTACCTTAAAATGTAAAAAATAATTCATAGCTCAAAAGAATAATCTAATGAAAAACAAACATAAAGAGAATTACCTTTCTGTGAATCACAGCTTTTTCTTTCTTTTTTTCTTTTTCTTTTTCTTTTACGGTTTGCACAGTGGTTTGTATATGAAGGTAAACGTCTGAGGAAAAAGATCGAATCATTTCAGCAGAATGTTCCAGTAAATGGGGTCAGCAAATAGACCAAAGACCAAATCCACCCTCATCCCACCCCTGTTTTAGTAGGGTCCATGAACAAAAAATTGTTTTTATATTTTTAAATATAATAAAACTATTTTAAAATATAAAAAACATTCTTAGCTCAAAGGGATATAGCATCATGAGTCTTTGCCAACTCCCATTCTAATGGATATATAAAAAGACTTTATTCAAATAGCAGCAGATATTTTTATCTGACAAGGATTATATGAATAAGAATTCTTTTGCAGCTGTTCCATTATGTAGATAGCACTCAGGTTGGTCTGGAAGATGCCAATAAGGCATTTTAAAATAGTGCTTATAAAGTACTTTTAATGAAAACTTTTCAGAAACAAACTTGGGAGGGTGAAAGCCATAAATCTATGATGTGAAATTTTGGTGAGAAGTGTTGAATGATTATGAATGTCACCCAATTTGATCAAAAGTTTTTGATGTTGCTGGCTATTTTAGCTATTCCTGAAAATTCTGTGAAGGAAATCTCCCGGGCACCTGGAACCATTAAAGATACCATCAAGAAGTTGCTTGCTCATAAGAACAGTGTTAAGAAGGATGAAGAAATAAAGAATGTGATCCCAGAACCTGCTGTGACTCCATCTACCAAGGTTCTCTTGCAGTCATTCCATTATGAAGATAGCATTCAAACTGGTGAGGCCTATGATGAAAAGGTGAAAGAACATGAAAATACCAAAAGAGAAGAAGGAACAGAGGAAGAGGAAGGACAGATTGACCTCAAAAACCAAATTGATCCCGAGAAAAGCCTTAGAGGAGATGTGTTCTGTGAGTAATTTTTTTAAATATTTATTTTATTTTTTAACTAGGTCTTAGGAACTAAGAAACTTAAGAAAACACATGCAAATGATGAAAGAAACAATCGTGACAATTGCAATATAACAAGAATTTAGGCTCATAAACAGTAAGATTCTTTCTGAAGTTGAGATATTTTGATCTCTTGTTAGTTATGAAAACAAAGTGGCTGCTATGAAAAAAAAAACAAATCATACAAAATATACACCTATTGTCAACTAACTGCTTCTTATTGTTTTATTGCTATAAATACAAATAATAATATTCTGACTTAAAAATCAACAGTTTATCATTATACCACCTCATAAACGCTAAATCAAGATGATCTGAGTTCAAATCCCACTTCTGACACCTATTGGCTGCTTGACCATGGACAAGTCACTTAACTAATCAATATCTCCAGATAACTGTCACTCATCTGCAATAGTAGAAAGAGAACTACTGGTAGATATTTATATATCATTTAAAAGTATTCAACACACCTTACCCTTCGTTGTTCTTCCAATAATTTTATGGCAAAGATTACTACTGTTATATTATCTCTAATTTTAATGAGAAAACTGAGGCAGCAGTGATGCCAAAGTCAGAGAATCTGGGTTTAAATTAAATAAAAAAAGAAATTAAATTCTTATTTCCTATTTGGTAGCTAAGTGGCACAGAGGATAGAGTACTAGGCCCAGAATCAGGAAAACCTAAATTCAAAATGGCCTCAGATACATATTAACTGTGTAATCTTGAGTAAGTTATTTACCTCTTAATTTCCATTTCCTCATTTGTATGCATCCAGGTGACTTGTCCTAGCCTATGTATGCATGTCTGATAATGATCTATTGACCAATCACATTGATCTTCTTGGTAATTAAAAAAATCAAGTATCAAGTAACATGCCATAGTAAAAAGCATTTTGAATATGGGATTCAGAGACAGATTTGAATCTTATCTCTTAAAATGACTAGCCATCATTCCCCGAACAAGTCCCAACTTCTCAGAGGCTCACTTTCCTCATCTATAAAATGTAGATCATATTCCTCTTACCACCTATCTTACTGGATGTTATAAGGAAAGTACTTTGTAAAGTTTCTTAGTTACTGTTTTTCAGTCATTTCACTCTTTGTGAGCCCATTTGGAGTTTACTTGCCAAAAAAATTTGTAGTCTGCTATTTTCTTCTCCAGCTCATTTTACAAATGAAGAAACTGAGGCAAACAAAGTTAAGTGACTTACACAGTAAGTGTCTGAGGTTGGATTTGAATTCAACAAGATGAATTTCCCTGACTAAAGACTGGGCATTCTATCTACAAGGCCACTTAGCTGCCATTATGTAAACCTTAAGGCGCTAGATAAATATGAACTACTATTATTTGTCTTCCAAAATTGAGTACAGTTTTATTTATACAGAAAACACTTGGCATTGAAGTCAAAAAAATTTAAGCTCTTTCTCTCTTGTGACCTGCTCCACTCCAGTAATCTGAATATTGTCTGTCCCTTATAGTGCTACTCTGGGAAGGATCCCAATAAAAAAGTACTCCAGATTTGCTCTACTATTTTGATTAAATTGATATCATTGGGAAAGAATTTCCAAAGATAGGTAAAGACAGGTAGGATAGTATAAAGGATGACAGATTGGCCCTCATATTAGAGTGACTTGAGTCCAAGTCCCATCTTTGACTCCTGTTGTCTGTATAACCATAGATTTAATATCTCAATGTTCTGAGACAACAATCATTGATCTGTATTAGTATAAGGAGTTTTCTCAACTGGAGCTGCCTATGAGAATGAAATAAGAGCTATAGTTCAGGAAAAAAAAATGTCATTCAGTCATTTCAGGTGTATCTGACTATATGACCCTAATTGGGTTTTTTCTTGGGAAAGATACTGGAGTACTTTGCCATTTCCTTCTCCAGCTCATTTTCCAAATGAAGAAATGAAGGTAAACAAGGTTAAGTGCCACTTGCCCAAGGTCACACAGCTAGTAAGCATGTGAGGCCACATTCAGGAAGATGAGTTTTCCTGACTCAAGGCCCAGCACTATATCCACTGGGCTACCTCCTTGCCAGAAAGATAGCACACGAATGTTAAAGAAGGTGTACTTTTGTTTCTCAAGATAGATATAGGAAGAAAGACCAAACATGTTCTGCAAGGTGCAGTACATTTTGAGCATCTTTTTTTGTTGTAAATATATTTTGATTTCTTGAAGACACATCCTAGATTGGTTTTCTTCTTCGTATCTCCAGAGCTTTGACTAAAGTTAGCATGGAGTAAATGTTGCTTTAATTGACTGAATTATGAACGATGCTTGATGTAAATGGAAATCATTATAATACTGCAGACAATGGATTTAGCCTACCTCTTGCTACTGTCCACTGACTGCTGAAGAAGTCTGGGTTCTAACACCATAGCTGCTAATAAGAAAATCACTTCTGGGGCATCTAGGTGGTGCAGTGGATAAAGCACCAGCCCTACAGTCAGGAGGACCTGAGTTCAAATTTGGTCTCAGACACTTCCTAGCTGTGTGACCCTGGGCAAGTCACTTAACCCCAATTGCCTCAGCAAAAAAAAGAAAGAAAGAAAAGACAATCACTTCTACTCTCTAGGTATACATTTCCTCTTCAGTAAAAATAAGTGGCACAGTAGATAGGGTGCTGAGCCTGGGTCAGGAAAACCAATCTCAGACTCTTACTGATTATTGATCCTGAGGAAGACACAAACCTCTATTTACCTTGCTTTTCTCATTTGTTAATGTAATTTTAAGTAATCAGTATAATTATCAAATTAATTTAAAGTAATTATAGCCATTTTCAACTCTTTGGGACCCCATTCTGGGGTTTTCTTGGCAGAGATACTGAAATGGTTCTCCATTTCATTCTCCAGCTCATTTTACAGATGAGGAAACCAAGGCAAAAAGGATTTTGTGACTTGCCCAGGATCACACAGATAGTAAGTGTCTGAAGCTGGATTTGAACTCCTAAAAATGAGTCTTCCAGATCCCAAGCCAAGTGCTCTATCTACTATATAACTATCACCTAGCTACCATCCTCACCTGTAAAATGAGGTTAATAATAATGACTACCTCCTAATGTTGTTATGAGGATCAAATGAGGTGATATTTGTAAAGTGCTTAACATAGTTCCTGACTTGTAATCAGCATTATTTCAATATTAGCCTTTTTTTTAATGAGGAGAATGAACTCGATAATTGCTAAGTAGTTCCTTTCAGCTTTAGATCCAGCATCCTATGATTCTTCCATCTCCAGAATTTCAGAATTGCAAAGGAAGCATTGGGTACTAGTATAATTATGGAAGATACAGTGAGGTTTGGATCATGAAAATTTGGAGAATGTACATGTGGCATAAATTACCTCTAAATTAGAAAACTGAGGGCTCAAAGAGTTTATTAGTATTATGAGGCTGTTCCAAGTGACTTAAATAAATCCCCTTGAAAATGCAAATGTGGAGAATTTACTGAAATGTGTTAATTCTCATGTGCAAATATTTATAGAGGTAAGCCAGTAAATCCTAGACTTTTTGATTATACTAGATTCCAGGGCCTTGAGCCCCCCCCCCATCTCAAATTTGTTTTGCTTTAACTAATCAGTTAGATTTACTAGAAGAACTACATTAAGGAATGGGGCTTTTAGCATGCCTGCTTTCATTAGATCCACTCTCAAAATGTTTTCATCTTAAGCATTGACTCTGTTTTAGCTTAACTAAAGCTATGAAATTTCATTAACATGGTTTTGAGTCTTGGAAAAAATACAGAATGTGCCAAAATGTTTGAGTTACACAGAATGGCATCAGTATACCAAATTGGAATCTTTCCATTTAGGAAATGAGAACTGAGTTTCATTTTATTAAAATCTTTTCTATTTTATTCCTAAAGATATCTAATTTCTGGTTTAAAATGCCACTTCTTATTTTAAAAAGGGAATTTTTTTATTTAGTCTGATTTCAGGGAGTACAAAATAGTTCTACTCTTACCATTCTGATTTTTTTTTCTTGATTGTTGAGAAAAGGAGAATGGCTTGGACTTCTCCTAGGGTAGCCCAACAATACTATAGCCAGGGTTGGTGGGAAGAAAGGAGGAACGATTTTATACTCACCCTGTCTACTGTAAGTTGTCCTCTACAACTAGGTAGAAAGAGATTGGGCGGCTGCCAGATCAAAAACAAAAGAATACTTAAATACTTGAAAGGATCTATGATCCCTTCAATTTGGGATTTCCTTGCAATGGTACCGATCATGATTTAACCATGTCTATTTATCCATGTTCTCCCAAAACACTGACACAAAGAATCCATCCAACATGCTGGAAGATACTAATCATACAAAAGTTATACATCAATGAGATCCTTTAAAATGAGTCATAGCCATCTGTAAAACTAACTGATATTTATTCATTTCTTTGACCTTCTAAGAAAAGTGGGTTAATTTCTAGGTCAGAGAGGGATGTGGCTTAGTACAAATAAATAAATAATACAAATCAAATTCTCCCATAAAGAAGAGAGTGAGACATGAAAGGAATAAGCATTTATTACTTTATTTACTTTGTGCCAGGCACTGAACCAAGTGCTTTACAAATATATCATTTGATCATCACAATAACTCTGGGAGTATTATTTCTTTTTTTTCTTTTTTTTTGGTTTTTGATGAGGCAATTGGGAGTAAATGACTTGCCCAGGGTCACACAGCTAGGAAGTGTTAAGTGTCTGAGACCAGATTTGAACTCAGGTCCTCCTGACTTCAGGGCTGGTGCTCTATCCACATGGTAGGAACTATTATTATCCCTATTTTATAACTAAGGAACCTTAAGCAGACAGAAGTGCCTTGCTCAGGATCACAGTCTATGTTTGTATATGTCTTCCTTCTTCCAAGCTCAGTATTCTATCCAATGGACCACCTGACTTCTGTTCTATAGCATGTGTGTCATTTAGTTGTTTGCAGTCATATTGGACTCTTCATAACCCCATATGGGGCTTTCTTGGCAAAGATACTGGGGTGGTTTGCCATTTTCTTTCCCAAATCATTTTACAGAGGAGGAAACTGAGGCAAGCAGGGTTGAGTGACTTGCCCAGAGTCACACAAGCTAGTGTCTGAGATTGGATTTGAACTCAGGTCTTCCTGACTCCAGACCTGACATGGTGTTCAGCTAGCCACCTAGCTATCCTATAGTATGTACAATGAAGCATAAATTTTCCCCCAGAGACTCCAGATTCTTTTTTAATTTTGATTTGGGGAATATTCATAGAATATCAGCATTGAAAATTATAACACACTATTACTTAATGGTAGATTAATCCCCTCTCTTGCCCACCCAGATCCCAGGGGTTTCTTCTTTCCCATTCACTTGAACTCTCCGACCTAATTGCTAGAAAGTTGCCAAAAATGTGTATAGGGGCAAGGCGATAGATTATTCAAGTCTATACTTCTCCACAATTTTCTTTCTAATCCTAACTCTTATTGTGAATATTATAAAGGAGCTGTGTCGCCCTTTCTACCTTGCCTTTGTGAGCCCTGAGCACTTCCAGTGCTGTTAGGGATAGAAGAGGATGCTTTCAATTTTTCTCCCAATCTCCCACTGAGGAGGAAGAGACCCATAACTTCCTTAATTCCTCTGGCCTTGGGGGCCACAAGACTTAGGCAAGTGCCAGTTGAATGATCCAGCAGGAGCATCAGTGCACCTGGATAATGGTATAGTAAAAACAATCATGCAGATTAGCAAAGTACTTACAGATACAACATCTGGAACAAATTAAGCTGAATCCAAAAGAAATGGGAAATAAAAATCATGGGTAAAATGAAAGGGAAAAAGGCAGATAGCACAAATAATCTTGGCTTTTAGGTTAATAGATGGCTCATTTCAGTTCCATGATGGAAGAAGTATTGGAAAAAGACTTTAACTTTAGGTTAGTAGATCATCTTGTTAATTTATTCTTGGATCTTAAATAGTCCTGACTCAGGGGAAAATGAAAATGAATTGCTATAGTAAAGGGAAAGAGCAAACCTTACATTTTTGTGCTCCCTTTTCAATAAATGTCAGTAACTGAGATAGAGTTGAACAGGACAATCTCTAAGATTCCTTCCAGTTCTAAATCCTGTGATTGATGAGATCAACTAAGTCATATTCTTCCAAATGGCTTCCTTAATAGAAGCCCACAGGACTAGCTAAGATGAGCTTTTAAAAATGCAGTTCCATTTAGAGAAATAAATATTTTAAAGAAGCAAGATCCAGCTCGTAGAGAGGATAATTTAAGCATAATTCTCTATCATATGCAGAATGATTTTCTGGAATGGAATTTTTAATGAAGTAGTTAGTATGTCAAGGATACAGATAATAGATGAACCAGATATACACTATAAAACACCATGACTTGAATGTACCTTTTGCTGGCACACCGGCTGAAATGACTGATGGCTTCTTTTTATTGTTGTTCAATCATTTAAGTTGTGACCAACTTTGTGAAATAGAAACAAGTCTTCAAAATTGACATTCAATAGTATGATATTCAATATTATGAACTTGTTACATTTGTATAAGAGTAGGATAAAGCACTAAACTGAAGTCAGGAAGACCTGACTTCAAATTAAGTCTTAGATACTTGATAGTCGTATGAGCTTGGGAAAGTCATTTCACCCTGTTTGCTTCTGTTTCCTCGTCTGTAAAATGAACTGGAGAAGGAAATAGTAAACTACTCCAGTGTCCTTGCCCAGAAAATCCCAAATTGGATCACAAAAAAGCAAACATGACTGAAAACTACTGAACAGTAGTACCATATGTATAAAGTAAATAATTTATGTGAAATATACGTATAATATATATGAGAAGAAAAATTATTTTATTATTTTAACTAGCTTAGTCTTCCTCCAATGACAGAAAATAGCATGGAAGTTGGCTTTGAGTTCTTGAAGGGTAAGTCAGTGGACAAGAAGCTCTGGCAGATACTATCAAGCTGGAAAAGTTTGTGGGTAAATAGATCTCAGCTTGAGAATGAAAAAGAGACCTAGTCCATTTCTCCATCTTTTAAAAACAAAAAACACTTGAAGAAATTGAAACCCAGAAAAGTCAAGACTTGTCCAAAGTCATATAACTCAAAAATAGGAGATTTAGCATTTAAACCTGCTCCTCTGATTCTAATTTTTTTTTTATTTCTCATAGTGTTTCCCCTTCTCTGAATTTAAATACAACATTCTTTATACTATACTGCCTTCCTATGATTGTGGACATCAGATGAATATTACTTCAGAACAAAAAAAGGGGGGGGGATTATATATAAACTGTGATTCTCTATTTCCTAGTGCTTGCTTAGCTTTTTTAAAGTATAAAATAAATTTCTTACTTCCAAAATTGGATTCCTTGATTGCTTCCTCTTGAACTTCTTTCTGTTCTATTTATTTTAGGACTTTTTTTGTGGGGAGGAGGGCGGTTTGCTGAGGCAATTGTGGTTAAATGACTTGTCCAGAATCACACAGTTAAAAAGTCTTAAGTGACTGAGGCCAGATTCGAATTTAGGTCCTCCTGACTTCAAGGCTGGTGCTCTATCCACTAAGCCTCCTAGCTGCCTCTGTTCTATTTATTTTAAAAAAATTGTTTCAGGCACAGTCACCTCCTGAAGTCAGGAGGACCTGAGTTCAAATGTGACCTCAGACACTTAACATGTCCTAGCTGTGTGACCCTGGGCAAGTTGCTTAACCTCAATTGCCTCAAAGCCAAAAAAAAAAAAATGTTTCAGTGGCCCTCTTTTTAGAAGAAAGCATAACTATTGCTATCCCTGCTTTCCTCCAATTAAAAATTGGAAAGAGGAAAAAAACAAACAACTTTGTTACTAATAAGGAAGTCAATCAAAACACAGTGGCCATGTCCAAAATGTCTCTTCCTGCAATTGAAGCCATCGTCTCTGCGTCAGGAAATAGGTAACATTCTTCATCACAGGATCAGTCACTGGAACTATGGTTGATCAATGAATGCTTTTTTACAAAAACTATTTCTTAAATTTTCAAAGTTATTTGTTTATAATATTATTATCCTTGTGCAAATGTTTCTCATGGTTCTATTTATTTTATACTACATTGGTTCATATTACCCAGAATTATCTGAAGTGATCTCTTTTCTTATTTTCACAAAAAATAATATTTCATTCCTTTTCATACTTAGTACCTTGTTCAGCCATTTCCCAATTGGTGATCAAACCCTTACATTCTACATTCCTTTTCTCTATTTCTCCCTTTATGTCTTTTTCAGATTAGGAATTTACTATTTCCTCCCTGGTATTATTCTCCCCCCTAACCCTCTCTTCCTTTACCCTCTTCCACTCCATTTCTGTTTATTTTTCTGATAAATTGGATATATTTCTATATCAAATTATTCATGTATGCTTGTGTGTGTGTCTTTAATCTTCCTTAGCAGACAAAAATGACATTCGTCTGATTTCCATTCCCCCTATTTTTTCTTGTGTTTGTAAAAATCTTCTCGCACATGACAATCATGAGAAATAACAGCTTCCACTCCCTTCTCTGTCCTTTTTATGTCCTTTTTTTATTCCTCCTTTTTTGAAACAGTGAAGAGGTGCTTTGGATGGAGCACCAGGTCTGGAGTCAGGAAAATGTGAGTTCAAGTCCAGCCTCAGACACTTACTAACTGTGTGAGCCTAGGAAATTCACTTCACCTTGTTTGCCTTATGTCTTCATTTGTAAAATGAGTTAGAGAGGGAAATGACAAATCCACTATGGTATCTTTTCCAAGAAAACCACAAATGGGGTCATGATGAGTCAAACACAATTGAACAATAATGAAAGAAGGAAGAATTCTTCCTGTTACCTTCCCTTCTCTTTTCCCTCTTCAAACATTCAGAAGGTTCTCTGTTATTCTCTTTTTTTATTTTTCATTCAGCTCCCTCAATATTTTTAAGACATTCAGGTTCAGAAGGGACAGCTTTTTCTCCTTCTGCCTTAAAATGTTAGCCTGAATTATCATATAGCCTCTTCCAGTTGCTAGAATAAAATTACATTTCCAGATTTCTTTTGATTCTTGTACTCTTGATTCTTTCTACCTTAGGGTACCTACTCATCTTTTCATCAGAAATTCTTTAAAATCCATGGCTCAAGTTTCCCCCTCAAGGATATACATCCAATTTTGCAAAATAAGTTATTCTTTGTATGTTTCTTTTTTTTGCCTTTTGGAATATTGTTCTCCAACATCTCCTTTCATTAGTAGTGGAAGCTACAAAGTCATACACGATCCTAACTGTACTTCCTAGATATTTGAACTTCTTTCTGTTTCCTTGTTCTTTGACATGAAAATTCTGGGTTTTGATTATGGAATTTTTGGATCTTCAGGACTCTCTATGGGATCTTAGGACAAAGTTCTAGGGACATGGAAGCCCCTTAAACTGGAGTATCACCATCTGAACACCATCACTATCGTTTCTTATTTCTTCCAGGTCCTCTATCTTAGGGATTTCTGCATTTGTTGGGCCTTTCTTTAGGATATTTTACTCTTCCTGCTTCTAGGCACAGAACCTTACAGGCTACATATCTCTGGAGAAAGGGATTGGAATAAGCATTTATTAAATATCTACTATGTTACCAGACACTCTGTTAGTATTTTAGAAATATTATCCCATGTGATTCTCACAATAACTTGAGGAGGTAGGTACTATTACTATCTCTATTTTATTGTTGAGCAAACTCAGGCAGACAAAGGAAAAGCAATCCAAGAATACACATCTTTTTTTTTTTTTTTTTTTTTTTTTTTTTTTTTTTTTTTTTTTTTTTTGCTTTTTGCTGAGGCAAATGGGGTTAAGTGACTTGCCCAGGGTCACACAGCTAGGGAATGTTAAGTGTCTGAGACCAGATTTGAACCCAGGTCCTCCTGACTTCAGGTCTGGTGTTCTATCCACTGCGCCACCTAGCTGCCCCAAGAATACACATCTTAAGGTAGATTTTAACTCAGATTTTCTTGACTTCAAACCTATAACTCTAATTCACTGCATCATCTACATATTTTTCTGGTTGTGTTAAATACTAGTCTGCCACTAGTGCTGGCTTTACTGATAGTCAATTTTCCTATTGCTCATGAGCTTCTTGATAACCTTTTCTGCAATTCTGAGGTAGTCATTTACTATGTTTTCTCATTAAGTGTCATGACTATTATTCACCCTTCAGCAAATTTTAGGTTTTTGCTGGAGAATATATATGGTATTTGGATAAAAGTTCTATAACACTTCTCTTCAATGTCGCATAATGGAAGGAATGGTGCGGTAAGACACTGAAAGAAGGAAGAGTGACAAGAAAAAATACTCAGTGCCCCAAAAGTCAGTGCCAAAAAAGCAAGCACTAAGACTTTTGGGACATTGTATATTAAGAACATGCTGAATTTGATTTCAAATAGTTATTGCTTGGTAAAGTAAGGCCATATTTTCCATTCATTTGTTTCTTAGGTCTTTTCCCCATTAGAAGATGCTTTCAATATTTGAATCATTTACGTTTAAAGTCTGAACTAATACAATCATTTTGCATGTGACCTCATTTAAAAAAGTTGCCTTGAAATTTTTGAAGCATTATAACTGCTGCTCAACTTATTAGAGTTTGGATATTGTCCTATATTTGTTTTCTAGCTGTTGTTTCATGCTGCATGTTTGGGTTCATAATCACAAATTTTTTTGATGATTAGCTATTCAAAAAAATAAAAATCTAAAAACAATTATTTATGAGTAAGCGTGACTTTCCTATGAGAAACCTTCCCTATGTTATTATATATATTCCCTATAGTACTTAAGTAGTAAAATGCAGGTTTTACAAAACTTATGAGAGCTTCAAACATGGAATCAAGAAATTCTGACCTCAAATCCAGCCTCAAATACACACACTAAATGATGATACTGGGCAGATCACTTAACCTCTATCTGCCATTTGCAAAATAGGGATAATAGTACCAACTTACCAAGGTTGTTGTGAGAATCAAGAGATAATAATGGTAAATCACAGTATTTGCCACATAGTAAGCAGCATATAAATATTTGATTGTTGTTTAGTTGTGTCCAATTATTCATGTCCTCGTTTTGGGTTTTCATGGCAAAGATACTAGAGTGGTTTGCCATTTCTTTCTCCAGATCATTTTATAGATGAAGAAACTGAGGTAAATAGGATTAAGTGATTTGCCCAGAAAGATACAGCTAGTAAGCATCTAAGACTATATTTGAATACATGAAAATTAGTCTTTCCTAACTCCAGGCTGGCACTGTACTATTTGGTTGCCCCATATAATGTTAGCTATTAATATTAATTAAAATAGAACCTTGACTTTAAAATCATTCACTAATACTTAGCTAAGTATCAGTATTCCTAAAATTCTTTATTTGAATAAAAAGCATTTGGCAGTCACATTATAATTGTGCATAATTTTAGTAGCTTAGCCATTTAAATTAAAGTACTCTGACAATTATAAAAATGCCATTTTTAGAGAAACCTTATGTTATTACAATGTGAAGTTTTATGTCTAATTTATAATTTGCAATGGTTACATTTAACTTATATTTTGCTGAAGAAGATAAAGTTGTGATGATGTGAACTGAAGCAGAATTCTATGAAACATAAGCGTAATAGTCTACATGGGAAAAACCTGTATATTTTACTAACATCAGATTATTTATAATAACAAGTATTTTTTGTTAGTCTCTAAGGTTAATGAAGCGGTTCCATTTGATCTATTCCTGGTCCAGAGAAAAGTTGTACCCTCAAAATTAGAACACAAAGGTAAAGAATCTTTCCTTCCCAAACCTGTGTTTTCTCATGTGGTATGGTTTTGTATCTTATTTTTATTAAGCAGTCGATGAAATCATTGTTAATGATTCACAATGGCATTGTGCCAATTCAGTCCCTTCCAGTTGCAAACCCCAGAATATGCATAATTATCACAGCTATCTATTTTAACTATTGCAGACTTATTCCATGAACACTAATGATAATATATCAGGACTAATTTCTCTCTGTCCCATTATTCCTTACTCTAGTAGGAAGGAAATAGGTTGGTTTAAATGACTATCTTTGGGAAAAGAGAGAAACTACCTCTTCCAGATTGCATACAAACTCCCTCCAGTGAAATTTCAAGTTGATAACCTGAGCTGGGAACCCCTCTTGGAACAATGAGATCATTGTCTCTAGCTCCCTAAGGTCCTGTTTTAAGTAATCCCTCTTCTGACCAAAGAACCCATAAAGTAACTTCCCCTGGTATAACACTTCTCCCCAGTCAGCAATGAAGGCATTAAATTTGAACATTATGTCCTTCTCCACAAGGCCCTACTAGCCTGTCCCCTGGTGTTTAATCTCTGGCTCCTCTCAGACTTTCCCATTTCTGTCCTATATTTTCAAAGTTTATGATACTTTACTTTCTGCTGCTTCTGTGTCTGCACTGGCTTTCCCTCTGTTTTCTACATTAGGATAACTTTCTCTTACTGTCTAACAAGCTGTCTCTCTACCTTCTCCAGGCCATTCCTCAAAACATGTTCTGAGAAGCCCTTCCTGAAGGAAGAGAGGTCTCCTGAAGACCAGTGGTAGACTCACCATAGCTCCCAATGGGCCCTTGCTTCCACCTAGCTTTCCTTTAAGTGTATTTTTTTCATTTCTCTTTGTAAACATTTCTTTCTTTTCTGATTAGCCAGAAATGTGTCCCAATTTAATAACACAAAGACATTGTTCCAAGAATCAGAAACTCACAGGCTCTGGTTCCAGATAGCTTATAGATTTGCTCTGTAGTCTTGCCAAATCATGTAGTTGTTTCATAACTACAATCATAGAAAAAACATCCTATAAATACAAATCCACTTTTGTTTTTTCAGACATATCCTTTTCTCATATTTCATTATTCACATGGCCTTAATGAGGGAGAAAGAGGCTATTTGTTCATTTAAAATACCTAGTGTTTTTATAACTCTTTGAGGTTTGCAAAGCACTTTATAAGTTAACTCTTTTGACCCTTATAATGACTCTGTGAGGCAAATGTTATTATTGTCCCCATTTTACAGATGGGAAAACTGAAACTGATGGAGATTAAGTAACTTGCATGGGGTCATATAGCTGATGAGCATATAAAGCAGGATTCAAACTTAGGTTTTCCTAACTCTGACTCATTCCAATACATCATTATTATAATATTTGTTATTACTCTTATAATAATAAATTTCTCTTTAGACAACTGTCTTCTTACTTCATTTAAGTTGAATAGCATGGATATGATTCCTGCTAAGTCTCAATTTCAGTAATAACTAGGATCTATAAATAAATCACTTAACTTTTCTGAGCCTCAATTTTTTTGTAAAAGAATAATAATGATCATATTATTTCCTTTATCTGTTGTGACAAAAGCACATTATAAATGTAGCTTTTATAATAGGTTTGCCCAAAAGCAAATGTCTTGGACAGACATCAGTGCTTGAAAAAAATAAACCTAGCTCATTTTTATTGAGGTAAATTAGAATTAAGAAACAGCAAGATTTAATAAAAAAAAAATTTAAGGTCAGAAGACACCCAAAACTTTCATAACTTCTTTGTGTATGAAATCTCCGATTTTGATCTCAGAAGTATTTCACAAAACAATAATAATAATAATTGATGTCTGCTGAAAGAAGTACAAAGTTTAGTAAAGATTTGGACAAATTCCTGATGGAGCTTACCATATGATAGCTTTACTACCATAGCCATAACTCCTAACCCTACCTTGATGGTCCCCCAAATAGGTCTCCTTTGTCACAATAGGATGAAGGAAAAGAACATGAGTTCTTACACATTCACCACCACAACAGGAAAAAAAAAAAACAACTCCAAATATATGCTTTATTATGATAGTTGTTCAGTAGAGCATATAGGCTTGGGTCCAGAAAACATTTTAAATATAATTATTTACATCTCAGGAATCAGGAAACACTATAGATTAGGACTTAATTTACTGTTTTAAAATCATCTATATTTAAGAAAGTAATGAATAAAATGTTTAAAATGAATAATAGTGGCTTTGTGCCAATTTAACTGTCCTTTCCAGTTTTAAACCCCCAGAATCATTATTAACACATTGATCTACTTAACTATTGCATACTAATTGAATGAATACTAATGACGATGAAATACCAAGATCAATATTTTTGTTCCATTACTTACTCCCTAGTCCTACAGGAGAGAGAGGAAACAAATTGGTTTAAATACATATATTGATAAAGGAAAAAAATTACCCCTTCAGATTGCATGCAAATTTGCTGTTGTCATTTCAGTAATGCAGATTAATCTTTGAAGTATACTATACATAAGTTTTTCTTTTTTATATTTCTTACATTTTACATTTTTACAGTTGTTAAACATTGACTAACACACCACCTTCCTATAAAAAAAAGAAAGTCCATTTGAAAAATTCAGTTTTAAAAAATTAAAGGAGGGAATTTCCTGGCATCTTTTAATCAATAATTTAAAAAACTTAATGAAAATAAAATCTTCACTGTTTAAAAGGGGAAAGGGGGATATTGGAAAGGAAAGAAGACAGGACAAATGAGCAGAGGACCTGAACCAGACATTTTCGAATCTGCAATGTAAAGCAATCCACATTGGTCATGCTATATCCTTTCTTACTAACATCTCCTTGCCCTGTCTAATTTAAGATTTAATAACTATTCTGAAATATTCCCATCTTCAACTTCCTTTTCTACCCATCCCCCACTCAAAACTTTAAAAGAATTAAAATCCAGATTCAGAGAAAAGGCTAGCCTTGATTATATCAGATTCTATAACAATCTCCCTATCACACATCACAGTAAACTTTTTATTGTCAACAGTAACAGACAGGTGGTGCCACAGTGAATATAGAATAATAGAATAGAAATATCCAAGTTCAAATCTGGGCTCAGACACTTGATAGCTAGATGACCCTGGGCCAGTTACTTAATGTCATATGCCTCAGTTTCTTCATCTGAAATGGGGCGGGGGGGTGTAATAAGAGGCTCTATCTCTCAGGGTTGTAAGAATAAAATTAAATAGTATTTATAGAGTGTTGTGTCAGCCTTAAAATCTATATAAAGAAAAGGAGGAGCAGTATTACAGCAGGGGTTTTTGGTCGAGTTCTTGAACTCAGGATTTTTTTCTTAATATTTTGCTAACTATATTTAAATATAATTAGTTTTCTTTTACAATCCTATATATCTTATTTTATTCAAAACCATTATTCTGAGAAGTGTTCCATAAGCTTCTTCAGACTGCCAAAAGGATCCATGACAAAAAAAAAATTAAAAACCTTGGTCTATAGGAAAAATATAAAATGCTACCTCAAATGTCAACCCTCCTTGAATGGTTAAATAAATTATATTTCCACACAATGCTTGAAAAGTGCAGCTTGATTCTTTTAATAAAATAAAATTTAATTTTAAAGTTCAAACATAGGTACCATATTTAAACAAAAAAAGGAATATTACCCTTCTATAGGCTAAGGTCATTTTATTTTTTTCTTTGTAATAGTAATATGATTTTTTCATTGAATACTGTGCAATAAAGAAGATATTTGGTTATTATATTAATTCTATGTGAGAGTTTAAGCCCGAGACAATGACCATCAAAAATTCAGTAGTCCATGTGTGGGTAACATTTTAATTGCCATAAAAGTAATATCTACTAAAGTTAAAATATTACATTTTCCCTCTTAATTTCCCTAATGATTTTTAAATGAACTATTTTTCTTAATAGATTTAAATTCATCAATTGACTGCAGCTTTGATCAGCGCATTTGTAATTGGATACAGGATACAGAAGATGATTTTGACTGGAATCCTGCTGATCGAGATAATGGTATTTAAATTATATGTTATGATATATATATATATGTAATAATGCTATGATAGAGATAAAGGTAAATATAATATTTTATGTCACCATTAGATTATAATCATTACTCCCTTGAAATTACATTGTGTTCTTTACATATGCTTGTATACATATTGTATTTTCCTAAGAAGAGATCATTTTGTTTAACCCCCTTTTTTAATAACAAAATTGCACCCCAAAGATGTTGATTCTATTTGAACACTCCTGATGGTGTTCTGAACCAAATTAAAATGTAACTGGGAAACACAACAAAATTATATAACAGAACATAATATAACATAGAACATAAATAATATTAATATGTAATTTCCTAAGTCAATCTGTGACTCACAGGGATCCTTATGTACAGTTCAATGGCCCCCATTTCTATTTCAGTTTGAAATCATTGCTCTGGAATCATGGCTGGTCATTGAATTGATCAGAATTCTTAAGTCTTTCAGACTTGCAGAAACAGAAAATATTAACAAATACATTTTTAAATTGCTACAAAGATTCCCCCCCCAATTTTCTGCTTTTCTTCTGATCTTAGTTCCACTGGATGTACAGAGTCTGAATTCATATTCTGAATTCAAGAGTTCAAAGCCCTACTATCTATTACTTGTATAACCTTATATAAATTATTTCTTTTTGGTCCTTACTTTCCTCATCTGTAAAACAAGAGGTTTGGATCACATGACTTTTAAGATCTTCCTATGACACTAAAGTCAATTCAATTCAGCAAACATTTATTAAATATTTACTGTGCCAAACGCTATACTAGATGCTAAGAAAAAAAAAGATGGAAATGAAACTCTCAAGGAGTTTACATTCTTTTAATTGTTTTTTTTTATTTGAGCTTAACAATACAATAAATAAAATTAACATTTCCAGTTACAAAGTATAATATGAGAGGATTATACATGAATCTAAGAGTCTCTATGTAGCATTTCTGACTTTTAAGTGTATAATAAATTCAACATGTGACTTTCAAAGCTATTCTGCTTAGAAAAAAAAATTAGATTCAAATGGAGTCAACTTCGTTGAATTTCAGTTTCCTAATCAGCAGCGTGAAGTAGTTGGTCCTTCTAGTCTTGAAATACTAAGATACTGTAACTCAAGAAATGGACCTTCAATCTTCTACAAATCAGTCTGTTTTAAGATGTTTTGTTAGTTGAAGAATTTTCACTGAAGTGAGCTTAAAGGTTTGTTAACAGTGACTTTCTTTTCTGCCAAAGCTGTTGGGTATTACATGGTAGTCCCAGCTTTTGTAGGACATAAGAAGGATGTTGGGCATTTGATACTTCTCCTTCACAACCTTCAACTCCAAAGCAGCTCCTGCCTAATATTTAATTATCGACTTGCTGGAGAAAGAGTGGGGACACTTAGAGTGTTTGTGAAAGACAAAAACAATACTCTTGCCTGGGAAGAGACCAGCAATGAGGATGGAAGGTGGAGAACTGGGAAAATTCAACTGCATCATGGAATTGAGACTACCAAGAGTGTGAGTAAAAGTAAAATATTTACTTTTATCTATCACTGATGAAATAATTTTCATGTTACCAAAAATTAAATGCTCATAAAAAGGAATAATCAGAAGATTTATGAACTAAGGTTTTGTTAAACTTTGCTTGTAATGGATATGGGTAATAACTTGAAGACCACAATGCCATGATTATAGATATCTCTACAGAAAAGCCTAGATATCCATAAAATCCTAGGACCAAAAAAAACCCCACAAAACAAAACAAAACCACAACATCTCAGCATTTAGATGGTATAGTAGATAGAAAACTGAACTTAGAGTTGGGAAAAGCTGAATTGGAATCCTGCCTAGATACTTGCTAGCTATATGACCTTGGCAACTCATTTAACTCCTTTTAGTCCCATTTTCCTCATCTGTAAAAACCCTACCTCCATTTTTTCACCTGTAAAATGGGTTTGGTAATAACAGCTATCTCTCATTGTTGTGATGGAATATTATTGTGCTATAAGAAATACTCTGATGATTTTAAGGGGGAAATGGAACTTGCCCTAAATAATAAGGAGCAAAATAAGTAGAACCAAGAGCAGCCATATTGTTTTAAGAGAAGCTTTAAGTAAATAAGTTATTTTGACTATTATAAGTAACCAAATTAATCAATAAAGTCATATGAAGGAAGATGCTGTCTGCATTCAAAGAAAGAAATTATAAAAAGCATGTATATAATGATTTTACATATGTATGTGTATGTGCATATGTAAATATATGTGTGTATATATATATATATATATATGTGTGTGTGTGTGTGTGTATATGTGTATGTAATATGCACACACATATTTGTATCTAATGGTAACCCTCTCAGGGCAGGGGAGAGAAGGAAAAAAGTCTTTAAAAAAGTTAATGATAACTTTGTTATATTTAAAAGAAATAGCAAGTTTTATAAAATAGATTTGCAGTTTCATGTGCAATCATCTTTTTTATTATACTGTTATGGAAATGCTTGTTTTATTCAATAAATGAAAACAAATAAAAATTTTAAATTAGTAAAGTTGAGATGATAAGAGAACTTATCTAACAAAGTTATTGTAATGATCAAATAAGATAAATATGTAAAATATTATGTAAACCTTAAAGTTCTATATAAATACTACATATTATTTAGAGTTTGGCGAGACCTCAGAGCACACAGATCTTAGAAAGGATCTCAGAAGTCACTGGCCTAACCACTTCTGAAGCAAGTATGCATCCAATCTTTGTTTCAAGGTCTCCAGTGATTAAGAAGTCACCATGTCTCAAGGAAACTGGTTCCTCTTTAACAGCTCTAATTCTTAAGACATGCTTCCCTTTTTCAAGCTAAAATCTACTTCTTTAAAACTTCTATTCTCTGTCCTATTTCTTCCCCCTGGGACCAAGCAAAATAATTCAAATTTCTCTTCCATGTGACATTATTGGAAGAATAACCAAAGAGAGTAATAATAGGCCTTTATCTCTTCTCCTCTCTAGGCTAACAGTCCTCAGTTCTTATCTACTTTTAAGTACCCTTATTATTTTGATTTCTCTCCTCTGAACATATTTTTATGTCTTTTTTCCTTTCTTTCCTTTTTCTTCTTTTCTTCCTTCTTTTTTCTTCCTCCCTCCTTCCCTCCCCCTTCTTTTCTTTCTTCCTTCTTTCTTTTCCTTCCTTCTTTCTTTCTTTCTTTCTTTCCTTCTTTCTTTTTCTTTTCTTTCTTTTTTCTTCCTTCCTTCCTTGCTTCCTTCCTTTCCTTCCTTCCTCCTTTTCTTTCTTTCTTTCTTTCCTTCCTTCCTTCCTCCTTTCCTTTTTTCTTTATTTCTTTCTTCCTTTTTTTCTTTTCTTCTTTCCTTCCTTCCTTCTTTCCTTTCTTTCTTTCTTTCTTTTCTTCATTCCTTCCTTCCTCCTTTCCTTCCTCCCTTCCTTCCTTCCTTCCTTCCTTCCTTCCTTCCTTCCTTCCTTCCTTTCTTTCTCTTTCTTTCTCTTTCTTTCCTTTCTTTCTTTCTTTCTTTTTTTTTCATTTGCCCAGAGTGGCACAGCTAAGAAGTACTTAAAACCAGATTTGAAAGTCAGATCTTCCTGATTCCTTGGCTGATGCACTGTAGCACCTGCCTGTCCCTCCTCTGAACATATTCTATCTTATTATCCTTCCAAAAAATATGAAGGAAGGAAACAAGCATTTATTAAGCACTTACTATTTGCCAGATTCTATGCTAAGTGCTTAACAAATAACACCTCACAACCACCCTAGAGGTTAAGTACTATTATAATCCCCATTTTACAATTAAGGGAACTGAAGAAAGCAGAGGGTGACTTGCCCAGCATCACAGAGCTAGTAAGTATCTGAGATCATATTCAAACTCAACTCTTTTAGTCTCTAGACCTGTCACACTATCCCCTGTAACACTTAACTACCTCAGAACTGATTATAACAATCCAGTGTGGTCTGAGCAGAACAAAATGCAGTGGGACTATCACCCCTCATTGAATCTGCATAAGCAGAAACATTCAGTACACTTAGGTTCACTGGCTTACTTGCAGTTTTCAAAAGCAAGTAAACCCTGTGCCCTTAGCCCTGACTGTGATCATGGAGAAACTGAGGATACCAGTTAAGCTAGACCAAAGAGTATATTCCAGCTTCAGAGCTGTCTACACTCAATTATTGTCAGCAGATATTTCCTACATATGTAAAATGTTATTCAGAACTTTGTTCAGACTGAAAAAGACTATAGAGCCCCCAGCAAAAATACTCCAAGCTCTCCACATATTCCTGGTTAACCGAGTTTTCCTTCATAGAATGCTGCTGCTGTTACTGGACCACTGGCTTTTAAGTACCAAGGGAATTCTCTGAATGTCCTCAGTAGTAACTTGAATAAATTTAGGAGATCTTCCCATTAGCTATTGCTCTAACTCCCTCCTTAAAATAAGGGAGAAAAGCAAAAATCTTGTAACAGCAAAAGGCCTATCTCCGTTCTACCCTCCCACCCTTGCATTAAACCTCTTTATAACCAAAAAAAAAAAAAACCCAGAGAAATAACTTTATTTTGGTTCACTTAATAGTATTTTTTCAATTGCATAAAAAGATACTTTTCAACATTCATTTTTTATAAGATTTTGTGTTCCAAATTTTTCTCCCTTCCTCTCTTGCCTCCCCCCTTCCCAAGACAGCAAGCTATCTGATACAGGTTCAGTATATAAATGCATTAAATGTTAAATGTATTTCCATATTTGTCATGCTGTGCAAGGAAAATCTGATTGAAAGGGAAAAAAAACACACACACACACAAAAGAAAAACAAACAAACAAAAAAGGTGAAAATACTATGCTTCAATCCACATTCAGTCTCCATAGTTCTCTCTCTGGATACAGCTAGCATTTTCCATCTCAAGTCTATTGGAGTTGCCTTGAATTACCACAACATTGAAAAAAGCCAAGTCCATCACAGTTGATCATCATATAATCTTGTTGATGTGTACAAGGTTCTCTTGGTTCTGCTCACTTCACTCGGTGTCAGTTGAAATACAAAGAAACCATTTATATTGAACTGAGAGAGAGAGAGAGAGAGAGAGAGAGAGAGAGAGAGAGAAAGAGAAAGAAGAAGGAGGAAGAGAGGGAGAGATACAGATATTTTTAAAATCCACAGGCCTCAAATAAAAAATCCCTGGTAGATTATCTCTAAAGTCACTTCTAGTCCTATAATGCTATGGCATGCCATACCATTGAGTCAGACCTAAGAAACGATTTCCAAATATTTGGATTGAATATTTTTTGTTGTTATTTTTTTAGACACTACTATTATTTTTCATCATCATATGACTTTTCAGAATATTCCCTTTTTTGAAATGACTTACATCTTACTAAGAATATAAACTTACTTGGAATACATAATTCAATATGGAAAATACATTCCATACATCCCTGTCTAACCTCTCTATCTTTGGGGAGAATAAACTTGAAGTTCTATTTAGTAATTATTCAGTGTTTGCTAATTATTTCAGAGGTCTTAAATTAACTTAAATTAACTTTTCTCCTTCTCTCTTACAGGTAATTTTTGAAGCAGAACGTGACAAGGGCAAAACTGGAGAGATTGGTTTAGACAATGTCTTATTAGTTTCAGGCATATGTCCTGAAGTTCTTTAATCTATGAATTGCTAAATATGATTTTTAATTTTTCCTATTATTTGTCCTTTAAGCTAGTACTGAACTTTTTTATATAATGACAAAGATACAAACACATCCTAGAAACGCAGAGAGTCTAATATTTACTATGAAATTTACTTCTTAGTGCCTATTTTTATCTGAAATGTGCTAATACTAGCTTTATAGCATAATAATCCTGCTCTGAAATTGCTATATCCAGTTTTTCACATTAAAAAAAGCACAAAGAAATGTCTAGTAAAATGTACTTCTATGACACTTCTATGAATTTGTCATAATTTTTTACCTAATGGCTTGGCCGCTTGTTTAACAGGAAGTTTTATATTTATCTTTTCAAAAATAATGATTATGTCCAAATACTCATACTATATTATAATTTAAGTCCTTTTTTTTAATGAAGAAATGAGTATTGACCCTAGCACTGTGTAAGGTTATTTGCCATACTGAAAAATGCAGACTTTGTTGGGTTTTTTACATGGAAGTACTTTATACCCTTTAAAAATTATTTTTGATAGAAAATCAAGCACTAATCTTCAATAGAAAATTGAAATTGATGATTGCCTAGAGGTGCCATGCACATCAGGACCAATTCTTATGTTTAAAGCCTCACAGAATTCATTAAGTCAAAGTCAACAGACTTCAGCTTTATTGAATTCTTTCCTTTCTATCCAATTTTGTTAGGTTTTCATTATTATTTATGTTCATGTGGGAGTTCTGAGTGCCTTGATTATGAACAGGTATATTATCCTTAGGTGTATTACCCTTATCTTGAAGCCTTTTTATCTATATGTAATAGAATATAATATTGCCTTGGGTTTTTTTTTAATATTTCACCTTTCAATGAGTGGAATACTTTTTATAACATTGCATAAATACCAGTATATTCTGGAAATGCAAACTGATCACAGAAACATGTTGTGAGTCATGGCCTTCTTATTGAACCTTTTTTGTATGAGCTGTACTAATACTTGCTCTCTCTAGAACACTACAATATTTTATCATTCTGTTCATTTGATTCATGAAGTATGAAAATGCCTCTAGATTTTTTCCTCTAGTGGATGTGCTTTATTTACATAAGTTATTAAATTTCTCTGTTCAGCTTTTCTAGTTAACAAAAAAGCTTAAAGAAATAACTAGGGGAAGTGTTTATTCCTATGACACCTCTGTGAACTTGTGACAACATTATACTTTTACTGACTGGCTTGGACTGAATTTTAACAGAGTGCATTTTATATTTTAAAGTGGGCTCAAAGCAGCCCACAAACAAAAAGTTTCCCTGTCTTTTGGCCTCAGAGTGACAGTTACTTGATAAAACCCAAAAGAATGAATGTTACAGTTTTCTTCACAGACCACAATCTTATGTTCTTAGCATTTTATTCCATTTATTCTGCAAAACTTTAATTCCAGAATGTCTTTTTTTAGGAAAAGAAACATGTATTCATGTATTTCATATGCTAAAATTATTTTGTTATTTTGTGAGGAACTCTAGCATTAAATTATGTATAGTCAGTTAATACTCATCTCACTTTTCAATTCATCAGTTTTCTCAGCTTTGTGTAATTATCAACCTGTTGAAAACATTTTCTGTTTCACCTCCAAATTAACCTCTTGTCTTTAGTTCCAGTCCTTGGGATGCTGACTCTCTTTGCTATTCCACCCTTATTTTTACCTTCAAGTCAATGCAATTAAAAAAAAATATTCTTTGCTTAGGGTCTTATTTTGATTTCACATTGAAACTAGTCTCCTCAGATCCCCTTCACCCTAATTTAGCTTTCCCAAGTTCAATTCTCATTTCAGAAACCTTCCTAAAATAGTATCTCCCTTTCCTAGGCTTGTAGCCACATTCATTTGCCTAGATAGATAGATATGAAGAAACTTGAAGATGTACATAAACACACACACACATAGCCTGGTAAAGGCTCCCTCAAACCTTCTCCAACCTCCTAATAAAAACCTTTTCTAATTAATGGCTTTCTCTACATACATTATCTCATTCAATTCTTTATTTTATATTCAGTTCCTCATGCTATCAGAACTCTAGATTTTTTTTTTTTGTTTTTGCTGAGGCAATTGAGGTTAAGTGACTTGCTCAGGGTCACACAGCTAGGTAATGTTAAGTGTCTGATACCAGATTTGAACTCAGGTCCTCCTGACTTCAGGGCTGGTGCTCTATCCACTGCACCACCTAGCTGCCCCTCTAGATTTCTTTTAAAACAAGCCTTTTCTTATTTTTTTGCATCTCCAGTTCTTTGAATTTTTCAGTTCACAAAATTGTAAAAACATAATTAGAAGGGACTTTGGAGATCATCTAAGTCTAACTTTCTAGATAAAGCATAAATCTCTTCTATAATGTCACTACCAAATAATTATTTAGCCTCCACTTGAACACCTATGATGATGTGGATACTGACTTCTTTTTTCTAAGTGAAATTTTTAATGTATTTTTAATATCATGTAATACTCTTTTCCCTCTCCCAGAGAGCTTATCTATTATAATAAAGAACATAAAAGGGAAAAAAACATTACAGGATGCTAACCTCTTCAAAGGCTATTCATTTTGGGGCAACTCTATTTAAATAATAGGATTAAAAGCTAAAAGGGACTAATTCATCATCTAGTACTATTGTTCTTGAAGTATGGTCCTCATACCTTTGGGAGGAGGATCATTGTGGCCAAAACCATTTTCATAATATTACTCAGACATTATTTAACTATTAAAATATCTTTTCATTTCTAGCTACACATCTGTGTGATATACTTCATTTACTTCAACCAAAACAGCATATAGCTATAGATTGAATGCAGAAGCAGAGATGAAAATCCAGCTGTTTCCTATTATACCAGAATCTAAAGAGATAGCAATATATATAAAATGCTATTCTTCTCACTATTTTTTTTATTTTAGAAAATATAGTTTTTTCATAAAATATGTAATTTATATTAATGTATAATGGATTTATTATTGTTATTTTAACTGAACTAATAGTTTTTTAATTTATCCATTTAAATTTTAATATGGCAAGTATTGATAAATAAAAACTAATAGAAACAGACATTTTTTAGGATTCTCAATAATTTTTTAGAGTGCAAAGGGGTCCTGAGATCAAAAAATTTTGAAAACTTCTGTCCAACGACAGCTCACCCCACCATAAAAATGAAGAAACTGAAACCCAGGAATTTTAAGTGACTTCTTCAACATTACACTGCTAGAAAATAGCATGGAAAGAATATAGACATGTATCTACTAACTGCAAATCCATTATATTACAATTGCTGACTTGTTAGGAAGTTTTCCTTTATACTAAACATCTCATTATGACTTCATCCATCAATCATATTTCTCCCCTCTAGAGTCAAACTGAGTAATTTACAATGATCCTGTACCCAGTTGAGAGTATATACTCTAAGATGTTCTTTTTTCAAATAAAACATTTCTTGTTCCTTCAACTGAACTTTATATGGCATGTCTTCAAGTCCCTTCAACAGTGATTATACTTCTGACTGTGGCCCTGCTTATCAATCCATCTCCTAAATTGTGGCATCTAAAACAGAACATAATTAACCAGGTGAAGCAATATGGTATAGATGAAAGGATGCTAGAGGGGGGACCAGAAAAGCTGATCTTAAGTATCAGTTCTGTTAATGATTATGACCTTCTCTCTGGAATTCCTCATCTCTTTAATTGGGGCGAGGGTAAGGGATAGGTGACATAAAGCTCCTTCTAACTTTAAATCTTATGACCAAGGTATAGGAGTATTGCCAACTTTGTCCTGGGTTCTATTACCACAGCCTAAAATGGAATTTGAATTTGGCTTTTTGACATTCATGTGGCATTTCTGATTTCTACTAAGTTTGTAGTCTCCTAAAAATCCCAAGTCTTTTTAATATTTTAATTATGTCCTTCAAATAACATTAAGAGTCTATTATGTTTCAGTTAAATTTTTTTAAAGAGAGATATACATATTGGGGAGAGGGATAGTATTGATGAGAAATGTTACTTGAATTTTCAGAGATGTCACTGTATTATTAGTTTGAGGTTTACTTTATTGTAAGAAACCTCTCTTTGAGTAAAATAATCTGTAAGTATTTATAACAATAACAAAACACATAATAAACTTGAGACTATTTGCAAAGTTTAAAAAACAGAATCTATTATATACAAAATACTTTGATTCACAACCAAGGGAATTATGAAAAGAGAATGTGTGCTTACTCTATGCCCTCAAGGAGCTTAGGATGCAATTTATATTTGTGTCTGTATACCAAAAATCTGCTCACTATAGCCCATTGGGTGGCAAGAAATTGGCAGGATATATATTTCCTGATCCTGTTACCTCTCAAGTATCTGCAATGTCATAGTAAAAGCCTATATTTTCACTTTATAACTTTGTTTACAATAAATTCCATTTAGGGAGAACAGTATTCTTAGAGCTGATGGACATGTTTTCACTTGTATATTATTGCTTTTCCTTTAAAACAAGGCCAGAATAAATATACAAAAGACAGTTGACTTGAAATTTTCTTTCTAGCTGATTATGTGATACAAAAGGATTCTTTATATGCTACAATGTATCTCTGCTATGTTTTTAGAAGCACTATTAATTTCTACAGTAGTTTTTTAAATTATAGTTATACATTATACATATAGTTATACATTATAATTAATATTTTCAAAATGATTTGCATTCACCAAAGTCAAATAAGGTTTAAAAAATTTATACAAATGACTGTACCTCAGAGACTTTATCTTAGTTCTCTTCCTCATACCATTAACTAGCATTTTATTAAATGTCCTCAACTGAATAGCAAAATAAATTACCGTGAATTTTTTTGTTTACTTGTTTGGTTTTGGTGTAGGCCTCTATGATAACAAGAGAATGAATATTGAGAAGGTAAACTGAACAGGATTGAGAGTCTTGCATTAGATCATGCTATTTTGTACTCAACTTTAAATAAATCATATTTTTATAAAACTGCTCATTAAATTGTTTGTTTTTTCCATCTGAAAAATGGAGATGCAGTATCTGTGGGCCCAAGTTAGTTTTCTTTGAAATAATCCTGGAGTTTCTTATTATTTTGACAACTAATTTTCTTGACTTAAATCTTGTTTTTAAGACCTTAGCTTTGGCCCCCTGAAAAAGCTAACTTAACAATGACAACTATTTGGTCTTTTCACTCCATTGACTTCTCAGAGTGTCCTGAAACAGGTCCCAGATTCACTAGGCTTGTGACTCCTTGCCCTTTCTCCAGTGTTCCAGTGACCTCTCTCCAATTGGACCCACCTTGAATTATTAGCAGCAGCTCTTATCTGGATTATTAAAGGCTGTATTTTCTTCTGCTCTTTTCTACTATGAGTGGGGTTGCCTGGGTCTCATTGGACTCTATATTTTCACTTTCTTCAAGTAGAAAGAGAGAGTCTGTTTAAACATTTCTAAAACCTGCCTTTCTCCAGCTATTGATACTCTGCCTGGACTCATTATGTTTAAAATATTCAGCACCTCATCATACTCTCCCCATCCCAGACATTGTACAAAGCCTATTCATCATCCCCACTACCCACTCCATATTCTCATTTCCTTCAACCTTTCTCCCCATGTCACACTCCAGATCTACCTGCCTCTTCCACTATGCTTTCTATAATGCCAGCTCCATAATTGCTGCATTTGCTTTCATCTTAAATTATTTTCCTTTCTTATTCCTTCTATTTTCTGTCTCTCAGTGAGTCTTGGCTCTGTCCTGATGACACAGCAACCCTGGAAATCCTTTCCATTACTAACTGTAATATGATTCATACCTTCAAACTCACTTGTTATTATGGAAGAGTAAAAATAATTCTCCTTCATCATTGCTACTTATAAACTCAACTACCATCATTACCTACTCCTTTGAAGATCATCCAGTCCAATTTATCTCCCAATCAAGATTCTGATAGCTGTTATCTACTGACCCCCAAGATACTTTTTTTCTTTCCTCATTGAGTTCAGTTCCTGCTTCACAGTCTTTCTTTCCACTCCAACTCTTGCTCTCAAAATGAGATTTTAACATGAACATTGATACTTCTTTAAATACCCTACCTTTGCAGTTTCTCAATCTATTTAATTCCCATGACCTTCACTTCCTTTCATCAGTTGCATAGAGATTGTGATACCCATGATCTTGACATTACCCAAAAGGTGATCTACATCCATGTAAATAATCTTTGAAATTCCTTTACCTGATCAAAATCTTTTACCATACCATCTTTCTCTCTGCCTTATGACCCTAATCTTGTTATTACATAATTATAGCATATTATTATATTTATAACAATCACATAAAAACAACACAATCTCAAGTGGGTTCTAACTATAAGAAGTTTTTTATATCACCTTAATCAATGCACTATTTTCTATTCATCACTGATGTCTACTCTAAAACTTTTCAACCTTCCTCAAGTATCCCATGGCACCTCCTCTCTGTGCCCTCTCATCTGAGCAATTTGCTTCATACTTCACCAAGAAATATTGTGAGGGTATTGGTTAAAATCTTATATCCTATTCCTTACTTCACATTCCTCAGATATGTTTCCCCATTATCACCCTTGACTGAGATGTAGAAGTAACCTTTATCCTTTTCAAGGACAACACTTCTGTATGCAAATTTGATCCCATTCCACCCATGTTGTTCCCTACTTTCTCACTAAACTTCATTCTCTCTCTATCTACGAGTTGTTTCTCTACTGTCTAGAAACAAAGATGTGTCTTCCCTATCTGTCTTCCCTATCCTTAAAAAAAACCTTCTATTGATTTGACCATCCCCATTAGGAATAGACTATCTCTTTTCTCTCTTTCATAGCTAAACTTTTTTAAGAAATCTGTCTACAATCGGGGCCTTCACTTCCCTTCTTATCTCTTCTAAACCCTTAACATTCTGGCTTCCAAATTTATCATTCATCCTTTCTGAAATTACCAATGATCTCTAAATTGCCAATTCTAATCGAATTTTTCTCAAGCTTCATCCTTCTTGATCTGCAGCCTTTGAGACTATTGATTACTCTCTTCTAGAAATTCTCTCTAGATATTTTATACTTTTATACTATTCTCTTCTGGTTGCCCTGTACTATACCTCATTCCCCTTGTTCCATCTTCCTATAGATAACACCTACTAATCATAGGGGTCTTCCAAGATTTTTCTGGATCATTTTCTCCCACTAAAGAGTCTATTTTTGTAATCTGATCAACTTCTATGAATTCATTTATCATCTCTATGCAAGTGATTCTCAGATCAATTTGTTAATCTTCACCTTTTTCCTGCCATCTGCATCACCAACTGCTTAATAGATATCTCAAACTCAAATTATGCGAAAAAAAACACCATTCACTATTTTCCTCTCTAAACCTTCTCTCTTTCTAATTTTCATTTTAAGGTGCAAGTTACCATTATCATCCCAGTCTTCCAATCTGTGTCACCCTCAAGTCCTCAATTACACTCACCCCATATCCAATCTATTGTCAAATATTGTTATTCCTCTCTTCAGAAAATTTCTTACATGTCCCTTTTTCTACTCACACAGCCACCTCCCTAGTCTAAGTTCTCATTAAAATTATCCCTAGATTTTGACAGTAACCTTCTGATTTGTCAACTTACCTCAAATCTTTCCCCATTCTATTTCCAAGTCACTCTAACATTCCATTATTTTCTAATTCTTTCCTCTTGCACTGTTATTTATTTATATCATTTTGAACTTAAAAAATGTTTTGCTTCATTCTTCTAAGAATTCTAATTGATTTTGTGACCAAGTTCTGGTTTTCTTTGAGGCTTTGTAAGTATTTTGGAGTTATCATCTTTATCCTTCTATCCTTATTCCCCAGATGGGACTTTATGTTTGGTCTAGGTTCTATACACTTCTGGTGGACCTGAAGTGGCCGTGTGTAGCTGGCATTCTGCGATTGAGATCAGAGTAGCAGTATTGTAACCCTCTTCTAACTCTGTGGGTCTTACCCTAAGATCACTTTTCCTGGGACAACATTAAAAGTCCTCTACTGCTTCCCATGTTTGGTCTGGTCTTCCTAGTTCTGGTTACCAGATCCCAATCTATTATTCCGTAGTTTCTGTTCTGGTCATTTTATCTATGAGGAGAATCTGCAATTTGGTGCTCATCTGAAATCATCATTGGAATAGTTGTCAATAGTTGTTTCTTCTTACTGTATCATTTTGTTTGGTCAAGGTGATTTATTTTGGATTCCTGGTGTTGCTCCATTCAATCTCTAATGAACTCAGAGGCAGCATTAATTCTGCCCACTTCCAATGTGGCATCCCCCAAAACTACTTGCTTCTATATCACCAAAATATAATCTTAACAAACTTTTGTCTCTTCCATTACTCCCTTCTCTGTTTTATACTTGAAATTTGGACTATGTGGATTTACTCTTTCATTTTTCATTCTTTCACATTTTTTTCTTGAACTTGAAAAACATTTATGGGTGTATAATTCCACCTTCCTGGCATAGCTATAGGATATAGACAAACTGAGATCCAAGAGTCTCTTCCACCTTGATATTGCCATAAGAGAAATATTAACATTTTATAGGATCTTAACAATCATGAGACACACGTGGAACTCACTTCTTTGACTGAAAGATAGCAACATTTTCATCTCTTTTTTTCAGGAATTTAATATTAAACTTCTGGTATATGCGATGTGTGATTTAATTTCTACAAACTAAATAAATAGGACATGAATTCTTTCCACAATTATGGAGGCTACCAAAGACTTAGAATACAGTATGACTTAATAGTATAAAAGCGATGATTTCTTTGTCAAATATTTCTGCTTTCAAAGAGTTTTCTATTTTTAAAATAATTTGAACCAAATTCTGATTATCCTTTCAAATCTTTTTGGCTTTGGAAATCTGACAGAAAATTGAATAATAATTATCATTTTAAAGTTAACCTCTGAAAGATATCAAACTAACAGCTTTATAAACTAAAGTTTTCTTACAAAGCAAGTAGAAAGGAGACAGTAATAAGAGCCAGAAAGTTATTTCACTTTAAAATTGGCATTTTAAAATTCAATGAATCTTTTCTCCAAATCTTTTTCCATAGAAGACACACTCTGTGTGTGTGTGTTTGTGTGTGTGTGTGTGTGTGTGTGTGTGTGTGGTTGTATATGGTATGTTTTATGGTAGGTGTGAGCACTTTCAAAAATATCAAGAACTTTATCGACATACGTAACAATTGAATACAATCTGTTTTAAATTCTGTCAGCATGTGTGTGTGTGTGAATGTAGGGTTCTGTACATGATGCAGATATATTGATCTGACTGATTTAAGAAAAAAAAAAACTTCCCTTGACTTTCTGGCTATTTTCCATGGTAAAGTTATCTGTTGAGTGTGAAATTTAGATTAGTGATTGATTAATCATTTTTTTCTCTTTTTTTAATTTTTATTTATTTATTTATTTATTTATTTTATTAAAGCTTTTTATTTGTATAACATATGTATTGGTAGTTTCCCAGCATTGATCTTTACAAAGCTTTCCGTTACAAATTTTACCCCCAGTCCCCTCCCCTCCCCTAGATGGCAGGAAGTCCACTACATGTTAATAATGTTGAAATACTTGATAAGTTATGCAAGAAAAATCCTATCTACAAGAAAAAAAGAAAATCAGAGAAAGGCAACACAATGCAAGCAAATATCAATAGAGATCATGAAAATGTTACGTTGTGGTCCATATTTCATATCCCTCTCTCTGGGTGTATATGGTCTTCTTCAGTGAACAATTGGAACTGGTTTGAGACAATTCTTTGTTGCAGAGAGCCATGTCCATCAGAATTGATCATCATGTAATACTGTTGTTGCTGTGTATGATGATCTCCTGGTTCTGCTCATTTCACTCAGCATCAGTTCATGCAAGTCTCTCCAGGCCTCTCTGAAACCGTCCTGCTGGTCGTTTCTTACAGAGCAATAATATTCCATAACATTCATATGCCATAATTTATTCAGCCACTCTCCAATTGATGGGCATCCCTTCAGTTTCCAGTTTCTAGCCACTACAAAAAGGGCTGCCACAAACATTCTTGTACATGTGGGGCCCTTTCCCTCCTCTAAGATCTCTTTGGGATATAGGCCCAATAGAAACACTGCTGGGTCAAAGGGTATGTACAGTTTGACAACTTTTTGAGCATAGCTCCAAATTGCTCTCCAGAATGGTTGGATCAGTTCACAGTTCCACTAACAATGTATTAGTGTTCCAATTTTCCCACATCCCCTCCAACATTCATCATTATCTTTTCCTATCATTTTAGCCTGATTGATTAATCATTAAGAATTTTAATCATTGGAATTAATCTTTGTGGGTCAGATTTGCATTTGACTAAATAGACCTCAGTACTAGAGTTTGTAAAAATATAACTTCTCTGTTTTTAAGAGCTATAATTTGATCTTATCTCACGATGGAGCTAAGGAAGATGAGTAGAAGATGAGTTAACCCAGTCAAATGTTTTGCCTAGCACTGGGTCTCTCTGGTGTTAAGTGGTATCTGGGAAAGGACTTTCTAGAGGCTATTGTTCAATTCTGAGGAACTATTGACCTTTTATTGGCAATTGCTAGCCTTGTAACAAATTGATCATGCTTGAAATCTTGTACCTCAGTTTCTTTTTATTGCAGATTTTTATTGCAACAGGGTAGAAGGAATAGAAGGGAACAAACTAGATTTAGAGCCAAGAGATATGAGTTCAAATTCCACCTTGACTATTATCTATGGGACCATAGGAAATTCATTTCTCCTCTCTAGGCCAGTTTCCTCATCTGTGGAATGAGAATATTAAAGTAGATGATCTCTAGATAATTCTTCCAGTTCTAAATTTCTAGACAGGGTCATTTTTTTTAAATCTAGAAAACAAAGTGGTAAGATAATATGCCATTTTTAAAAAATGGCCTGCCCAAATCACCTAACAGGGAAGCATTCTACCATGTCCTATCATTGGGTAGAGGGTATCCTCCTTTGATTAGTTGCATAACTGAAATAATCTGTGTCTTTAAAACAAGTTAGACCTAAACAGTTGCTTTCTTTCTTGCAGATGTTTTTTCTGCTGTACTTGGGGGGTATAATCATGATATATCATAAGTACTGATATCATAAACTGAACTGAAGGAAGAGCTGCTCTCTTTTATCACAACTCTGAGAAATGAGTTTAGGGGTGTTTGTTTCTCTTCTGTCTCGTGTGCATTCAGTTTCAAATACAAAAGATGATACTTAGCTATCAGACTCTGGAGTTTAAGCTATGGTGACCCTGGAGCAAGGATGCCAGATAGTATGCTGCAGCCAACCAGCTGGAACTTAGATCCAAGTAGGGTTTTGGACTTAGAACTAGACTGGACTCTATAGGAACTAAGGTAAGCTATAAACTTTACCTTCCCCTACCCTAGAAAGAACAACATCTTGGAGGTTGACACTATTTATAGAAAGCCTAGAAACTCTCCAACTCTCCAATTCCTTTAAAGGTACCAGAAGACTCTGAAAAAAGAGTAAAATGAAATCTAGCCAGGCTTCTAGCAGTGAAGAGCAAGGCAATCAGTGTTATCCTGTTTTTCTTTTCTTTCCCAAAGTACCAAGGAAGTAGATGTGGATTTCAGGGATATTTTATAGAAATTAAATCTAACATTATTGTTTTGAGAACTCTTTGAATTTCAAATATTTTATTGGTGCTTTATAAATTTCTGTAGTTATTCCTCCTATTCATATCAACCCAATTCAACTTTGAGTGCCTATTATGTTTAAGGCACTGAGTATAAAAAGACATATATGTAGATCAGTGGCATCAAAATCAAATAGAAAAAGGAGCCACACATAGAGAAGTGATCTATTAACATTCTTTATATTCTTTTATATTTTTATTTACTTTATTAAACACTTCCTAATTTAAATAAATATTCCCCAAATACATTTTAATCTGGTTTCACCATGCAAGACCACTGGTGTAGATCAACAGAAACAAGATCAAGAAGGCACCAATATTGAAATCATAGAATCTGCACATCTGTTAAGAAGAAAAAGATTTTGATAGATCTCTATTTGTGAGTTGTCATAAGGAATCCTAGAAGAATTTGCCAGATCTCTCTGTGATCTGCACTGTATTATGATTTCCTACTCCAGGGATTTCTACTAGAATCAGCTGATGGTTGGGAGTTTACTATACCACATTTTGGATTCTTCAGTAATGTTTTGTCTTTTATTATCTAAATCAATTGAAAATTTGCTAATTTAAAAGTCATCTACAAATGCAGGATGATTTGTCTATTGTTTAATTGGCTTACTGAAATTCAAATAACTGTTTTCCAATAACTATCTTTTATTTCTCCAGAGTTTTTTTACCTTTAGTCTTAAGTATCCCATTAAATTTTTCTATTATTCCAAATTTGTTGGGGTTATATGCTACATGATAGTTTTGTGTAATTCTCTGGACTTAAATCTCATTGGACAAAGATGTGATCTTTGTCCAATATCAATTATTACAGGTCAACCATAATAGTCTTTTAATAAATTCAGCCTTTCCATAATAGAGTTGGCATTAACTTGCATGTTAATGTACAAAGGCTGTGTACATACAGATAGGTATTAAACAGTAATTCTTATTAAATTTATCATTGATAAGATCAGTGTAATTTATTTTCTATACTGTTCCCAGAGCCCAACCATCAATAATGGATCTGGGTAACAGTTTCAATATTAACCTAACTTTTTGGCAAATGAGGCAAATGTGTATAGTAGCCCATATTATTACTTTCTCTATCCTTAGTCCCATCTATCTTCCATTCAAGATTTGATTAGCTGAATGCCCAAGAATCTAATTTTCTCATGTGTACATTTTGCTGTGATTTTCTCCCTTAACTATTTTTTCTTTACCTCAATTTGCTAGTGTAAGCCACCCTTTCATTCTACACTGCCTCATCTGATTTTCTTTTAGTATGAGCTGAAACATAGCCAACCTTAATCTTCCTATCATATTCGTCTAATCATTTTCCATTTAACTGACCATCTGGCTAATCCATTAGCTATTGTCCAAGAATCAGTGTACATCACATTATACAGTTTTTCCCTTGCCAAGTTATCCCAGAGGATTTCAGGAGATGGAAAAAAAATTGAAAAGAAAGCAGAAATTCATAGTCTGTAGATCATAAATTTAGATTTGGAAAGGATCTTCAGAGACTATTTAGTCCAATCTCCTCATTTTACAGATGAAGAAACTGAGGCCCAAAGCCTCAAAATAAAAAAAAAATGGTAAAATATCAGCACTTCTTTAGGATTTTTTTAAAAGTCTAAATAAAAAATAAAACAACTAAATCAAAGGATCTGATATAAGTAAGAAAGGTTAGAAAAAATTAGAGATACAAGACTGGTGACCAGTAGAGAAAGTAGGATTGGATAAGTAGATTTGAGAATGATCAGAATAGATAATATAATTAAATCCATGAGAGTTGAAATCACCAAGTAAGATAGTATAAAGAGAGAGAAGAGAAAAGGGCTCAGGACAGAGCTCTGTAGGATAATGGGTATGATTTGAAGGAAGGGAGAGTCAAAAATGGAGGAGGAGAACCAGGAGAAAGTGGCATTCTGAAAACCTAGAGAAAATAGAATCTCAGGAAGAAGAGGGTGATTGACAATGTCAAAGGCTAAAGGGAAATCTGAGAAGACTGAGAAAAAATCATTTAATTTGGTGATTAGAAAATCATTATTAATTATGGAGAATACAGAGTAACAAGAGAGGAAATAGATGTAACTATTGTAAATGGCCCTCTTAGTCCCCAAAGACCAAAGATATATGGGAAGATCGTGGGATTGGAATGCTCAAGTGAGGTTTTTTGGGGGGGTGGGCTGAGGCAATTGGGGTTAAGTGACTTACCCAGGGTCACAAAGCTAAGACGTGTTAATTGTCTAAGACCAGATTTGAACTCAGGTTCTCCTGACTTCAGGGCTGGTGCTTTATCCATTCTGCCACCTAGTTGCCTCTCAAGTGAAGAATTTTTGAAGATGGGAAAGACACTAAAATGTTTGTAGGCAGTAGGGAAGGAGCCAGTACACAAAGAAAGATTGAAAATAAATTTTAAAAATGGAGATTGTGGAAGAGGCAAATGGTTGGAGGAGGCAGGATGGAATAGAGTCTCTTATGCAGGTAAAGAGGTTTGCCTTGACAAGGAATAGGGCCACCTCTTTTTTTTGATACTGAGTGAAGGAAGACATATGATATGAGATGAAAAAGAAAGAAAAAGAAGGAACTCTTAGAAAATGGCCTTTTTAGTGAAATATGAGGCAAACCACTACTGGGTCTGTATCCCAAGGAAATCACAAAAGAGGGAAAATGACTCATATGGGCAAAAATGTTTGTAGCAGCTCTTTTTGTGGTGGCAAAAAAATGGAAAATGAGTAGATGTTCATCAATTGGGGAATGGTTGAATAAGTCATGGTATATGAGTGTAATGGAATAAAATTGTTCTGTAAAAAAATGATAAATAAACTGGCCTGAAAAGATTTTCTCAAACAGATGCTGAGAGAAACAAGCAGAGCAAGGAATACATTGTACACAGTGACAGCAAGATTGTGTGATAATCAACTATAAAAGATTTGTTCTTAGCAGTTCAATGATCCAAGGTAATCCCAATAAATTTTGGATGGAAAATGCCATCTGCATCCAGAAAGAGAACTATGGAGACTGAATGTAAATCAGCACATGTTATGTTCACTTTTTTTTTCTTTTTCTTCTGTTTTTTTTCTCTCATGATTTTTCCTTTTTATTCTAATTTTTCCAACATTGATTCATAAGGCAATGTTTTTTTAAATGAATATATATTCATGAATATATATTCATTCAACCAGAATGATTAATTAATTAATTTTTAAATTTTTAAAAAAATGAATATGAGACAAGATTCTCAGCTGCAAGGATAAGGGTAGGGGGAACCATGAGAGATTTGAGGAGGAATGAAAAGCTTTGGAAGAATCACTAAGCAGAGTATGATGTTAAGTTAATAAGTGAGAAGAAGGACTGCCTAGCAATAGTGAGAGTTCAATTAAAACTGTGTAATACAAATTTGTAGTGGACCCATTGTGAACAGTTACATGACTTTTCATCCCATTCATTCAGCAACATATATATAGGAATAAAGGCAGCAGATGGTGAGAATAATACAAAGCTGAGATTTGGTAGGTCATAATCAATGACAGGAGAAGAGACCAGGGACTAAAGGGAAGAAGGCAATGTAGTGTAGAATTGGTTTATCAAAGATTTAAGATGAGCAAAGAAGAGAGTAGTTGCAAGGGATTTGTCCTGGAAGTCAAGGGACTGGAGTTCATTTGATAGATAAAGAGAAGGGTTTTGCATGGGAAAAGAGTGTGAAAGGTAGAAAACAATAAATTATTGTGAGAGAAAGGAATTCCAGAGTTCTTAAACATGGAGGTGTTGCATTTGTAGGTGATTGCAAGATCAAGAATATCTTTGTGTGTGGCTGAGATTGGGTGGAGGAATAGACCATGAGAATTAAGTAGGTTGAGAAACTGTGGTTAGGCAATTTAAATGAGTCTCAATATGGATGTTGAAATCCCCTAGAATGATGACAGCAAATGAGGAGGAGAGAAAGTGTGTGGTAAGCACTGAATTTACTCAGAAAGGAAGGAGAATGTCCTGGAAGTCTATAGATTGTAATTGGATGAAAGATGTGGATTTTAAACCTTCAAGGAGAAGAGTAGAATGGTGGTGGTTGGGAGACACATGGAAGTGGCAATAGAAAATGTGGAATAAGTGTTTAGAGTGTAGAGTATGATCAGCTGGGGGTATGTTAACCACTAAGGGAAAGTCCTCTTTCCTCTTCCAAGATAAGGCTGGAAATCACACAGGAGATAGGAGGAAATCATGCAACAGATAGAAAGTATATACTCAGATGGAAGATTCCTTATCTTCTCTCCTCTTTCCTCCAAAAGCTAAAGATCAGGCAAGAATCAATGCAGCAGGAGACAACAAAGGAGGAAACAGAAGTGTTACTCTGATCAGTACTGATTTTCCTCTTCCTCTTCTCTTAGGAGATAGATACAACAGGAAACAGAAGGTTCATGATTAAATGGAACATGACTTCTTACCTCTCTTCTTCTCATTGAAGACTGGTAAAGCAGAAAATGAAAGTTAAGTTCTCACAAATGAATACAGGCTAGACAGAAGGAGAATTAAAGGAAATGGACACTTGAGAGGTAGCTATAGCTGGTATTGAGGATCCCAGGATATTATGTACCCTGAGGCAGGCAGTACAACTGAAGCTACAACATGGGATGTGTCCAATTGTTGGTGAATGTTTTTTGTGACAAAAAAATTCATGAAGGTGATGAAGTGCCTCTTTTCAAGTTCCTCACTTCCTTTATGTGTAATCCAAAGGCATATATATATATATATAAAAATTAAAACAAGAAACAAGTATATTTATATTTGTTTCTTGTTTTAATTAATAATAAATCCAACTAGATAAAGGATCCATCCTAACTATTGCTGATCGTATGAATTCATTTTCTGTGAAAAGGAAGGTAGAAAAAATGCAGTGAATGGATTGTAGTATATATAAATAGAATGTAGAGGTTCAGACCTTTTGTCTAAGTTATTAGAACTCTATCCTGGCTGGATTCTTGAACCAAGTAAGAATATTATTTTATTAATATTAGTAATTATTATTATCTTATGAAAATCCTGAGCATAGTTAACAAAGCAGACTCAGGAAAAAGTCGAAATCAAAAGTAAGCTGTTTAAATGGTGGAAGGAGGCTAGATGAGTAAAGAACAGGCGATACTAAGAAAATTTTCTCTCCCTCGTTCTTTCTCTGCATAGTTGCAAATCCTGAAAAGTAGACTAAAGGCACTTGGGCAGGGTTCTTAACTTGGAGGAACAGATTTCAGGGGGTTCATGAACTTGGATAGGAAAAAAAATTACATCTTTATTTTCACTAACCTTTCACTAACTTTTGTTTTCCTTTACAAAGTTATGTATTTTATTATATATTTTTAAAAACAGTATTCTCAGGAGTGAATAATTTTAACCATACTTCCAAAAGGGTCCATGACACAAAGAAAATTTAAGAAACTCTGGACTAAAGGAAATTGTTGTCCCCAAGGTCAGCTGAAGGGGGAATTTAAAACAGGAGCTTTATGCTAACCTAAAACATCTGATCATAATATGTACATACACATATATGTATATACACACATGTGTTTGTATGTTGTATGTTGTGTGTGTGCATGTGTGTGTAATATACCATATAATGGGTAGCCAGGTAGCACAGTGGATAGAGTTCCTGGGTCTGGAGTCAAGATACCTTATCTTTCTGAATTCAAATCTGGCTTCAGACACTTACTAATAAGTCACTTAGCCCAGTTCACCTCTGTTTCCTCATTTACAAAATGAGATGGAGAAGAAAATGGCAAACCACTCTAGTATTTTTGTAAAGAAAACTCTAAATGGGATCAAGAAGAGTTGTACATGACTTAAACAACTGAACATACTATATTATATATTACATTATATATTATATGTGTGTATAGCCTAAAATTATCTGCCTCTTGAGATTTCCAGGGAAGGATTAATTGTTTTTGGCCTTTGTATTACAGAATGTCACTTATAAAAGCATAACTATTTTGAGCTTATGTCTGGATCTAGTGGTTTGTCAGGAAATGAACATCAGTCAATACCTCTGGATGTCAGGGAAAACTCAATTTTCTGATCATATTCCATAGAAAACAGCTGTTGCCATTACCTGGAGAATGTTGCAATAGCTTCTAGAAAGGCCTGAGTAAAAGATTTTACATTTGTATCTAGGGAATTTCCAGGAAAACGCTTTCGTCATGACCTCAGTGAAAGTGTAGTGTTTGCACTATCATTCAGAGAGATTGAAAGGATTTAAAAAGGATATCCACCAAAACAAATATAATTTGTTAAATAGCATTCATCACTGCTTCCTCACTGATACATGTTATAATTCCTCTGTTTCAGTAGATGATTTTTATATGGTCTTCCCTATTCTTCCCCCTCTCCACTTTTCCCAGTGAATTAATAGATAGCTAATTCTATAGGAAGGTATGATTTTAAATGACAGCCTGAAAACATATTTGAAGAAATATTGCAGAAGTGTCCTGAAGCAATGTATAGAGAAATTTATAGAGATATTAATCATATGTAAGACAAATTGAACTCTAATAATGACAAACAAGATTAATTTTCCAGCAGTGTGTTAATATCTCGTTTAGGGCAATAATGAACATCTAATTCTATTGTCAAATGTTTCAAGATATTTCAATTGCTATTCTATTCACAAATGACTGAGAATAATTGTAGTAATTAAAATTTGCCCCCCCCCCCAATGAAATATTGTCAGAAACAAATTATTTATATTTTCCCTACAGTATAAACTGGCAATTATTCAAGATAGTTTGCTTATTTTATTCTTTCTTCATTTCAGAATTCATGCAGAGCACTCATAGAGCACTCTCACATGCAGACCTCACAGAAATGTTACCCCAGATTTAGTCATCTGTGGGTCTGCATCCATTCAAAATCAGTTCACAAGCTGTCACCAATATGTTTACTTTTATAGAGAGCCAGAGGATACAATTAGTTCAAAGTAAAGGCATTTAATTAAATAACATTGTAAGAAAAGTAATAACAGAATATCATCCCATATAATTTGTGCTCATTCTCCAATAAATACACATACTATTGATGGGAGGAAGGGACACAGAGATCACACATGGAGGGCACACTTGTAAAGAACATGACTAAATAAGACAAATAGGGAAGCAACTCACTTCCAATGCCACAGAGCAAAACCAATATCTTCTAAGATGTTATCATGCTATACTGTATTGTATTTTAAATTCAATAAAACTTTAAAAGCCATTAACTGAGCAGCCATAATTTTTTAATTTTTATTTTACTTTGATATTGACTTTAAATTTTTTTTCTTTAAAAAGGATAGCCAAAACTATAGTTCATTTATCCCTTCTCTATTTCAATAAAGGCTCAGTTTGTCGCCTATAGAAGTGTATCCAGTTTTGTTACAATCAAGGACTCTTCATTGTTTTTGGCATTTTCTTCTATTTGTTCATCTCTCTAGCCTTAATTTAAGGAGTTGTGTTTAGGTCAAATCCCATAATTGTACTCCTGGATGGCATGGGAAGATAATGGATGAACTTGAATATTGTGGCTAAGACTAGACCTCATTTACTGCAAAACTTGTTTGGCATTGTCTCCTGTTATTGTTCAGATCTAGACTTTTGAAAGTTGGATTGAGGCTTCGTACCTTTGTCTTTCTGTAGTTAGGGTTCTAAAGCTGACCTGTGCTGGTATTGGCCTTTCTTCTTCTAGGGCATTAGGACTGCAGTTTTAGAGTTTTACTGAGTATGTTTCTAGGGAATCTCTAGGTTCTAATATAAGGTCATCTTCCCATAATTTTTTCTATAATCCCCTCTTCCAATTTATGGAAATGCATTTCAGAAATGTATTTTGCTATTTCATATTTTAAATAGTAAAAATAAATATTATCTCTTATTGAATAAACAGTAACTGATTTATAGTGCATATATGTTAATGAAATCAAAATGGAAAAATTCTGCCTTTTAAGTTGTTTTTCAAGTTGCAAGTTTTCAAAGAACTTATTTAAAACACAAAACAAAATGGTGCCCTCTGCTGTACAATACTAATAAAACAGTATTTTTTAATCACAAATGTATTTTATATAATTCAGAGCCAAACTATACCATATGAATAAATTGTATTTCATGCAACAATAGGTATATTGTTGACAAAATGCAAATACTGCTTAAGAAATTTTCATTTCAATAATTACTGAGTATTTATTTACCTTGCAAGGAATTTCACTAGTCTGCCAGGTGGGTGGTAGATGATCAGTTTAACATCAATTAATCATTTTAACCAGATGGAAAAGTGAAGAAGGAAAAGCACAAGGGCAATGGGTGCACAAGGAAGATATGAGGTAGAACAGTTTATAAAGAAAAGCACCACTATATCTATAATCCCCCAGAATTAAAAATCTTTGAACCATCCTTGACTCTTCTCTCTCTGTTTCTCCTCCCATTTTCAATCAGTTGTCAAGACTTATTCTCCTATCTCTACAATATTCCCTTCCTCTCTACTATCATTGAGACCACCAAAAAGCAAACCCTCATCACCTGGGCTACTGAAGCAATCTCCTGAATGGATTCCTAAATGCTGCTCCCTCCTGCCCTCTCCCTTTCAATTGATCTGGAAAATAGCTGCGAAAATAACCTTTCTTAAATAAAACAAGTCTGGTCTTATCATTGGCCTACTCTAGAGTTTTTAGCTACCCTACTGCTTTTAGGACAATCTATAAAGTCTTCACCTTGGCATATAAAGCCTTTCACATTTGGATTCTAGCCTACCTTCCCAGGTTTAAGGCCCATTAGTCCCATTTACACAGTCTATATTTCAGCCAAGCTGAACTAAATATGTTTTTCCTCAAACTGGCATTCTATTTCACTTCTCTATATTTTCATATTGATTGTCTTCTCTACCCTGAATGCACTTCCTCTTCACCCACACCTCTTGAAATTCCTGGTTTCCTTCACTGCCCCATTGATCTTCCAAAGCCTTTATTGAAACTCCTAATTGTTTGTATTTTCTCCCTCTTCCTCCAATTATGTATATTGTTACCTGTTTACATGTTGCATCCTGACAGTAGAAGCTCTGTAGGAGCAACATAGTTCCCATTTTTCTAGAATTATCTCCAATGGTTGTGCAGTGCTTTATATAGAGAAGACATTAATGAATGTTTATTTGATTGGATTGGTTGGATTCAAAGCTGAAGGATAACAAAGTCAAAAACAAATAAAAAAACTACTTTTACTAAGGACCTTAGCAACAATCCATAAGCTACTGACAATTGATTATTACTGATGCCTGAATTAAAATATCAGAATGAATTTGAAAGGTTTCAAGCCTCATTTTCCTCTACTTCATCCAAGTATTTATAATCTAGCTTTGTCTTGTCCACCCTTTTCAGTAAAATATTTTCTTCTGTTCATTTTCATCCCTTCTCTAAGAAAAAATAAACACAAACATACACATTCACACACACATACATACACACACATCTACCTTTTTTCCTTACAGCCTTACTATTAGTATATTGTCCAATTAAATCATTAATGATTCATTTGGTGTTAGGAATAAAAGAGAGTAGGGTGGTAGAAATAAGGTTAAATTCTTGGTAAATTTATATAGATTTCTAAATGTTACTTTTGTATAACCTAGAAAAAAGCCATTCCATTATAATATAGCCTTCCCTACCTTTTCCCCATTATACTTAAATTTAAGGTAAACTTTAGGTCACTAGCAATTCATTTTCATAGAAAACAAGCTGCCTGAATCTTCCATCTTTTGAGAAGATACACTGATTCAACACAGTCATTTATTTAAAACTTTGGGAAATAATGAAGAAAACTTCCCCATATACAAGAGGCACACTTTCTCACAGATTCTCACATCACACCACTGATGGAAGAGGGAAGGAAGTGGTCTGACCAATTCAGGATCCTAGGATTGTGTCCCCTCACTATGGATTTTGCCCTAGACCTCCAAAACTTGCAACTCTTACTTCCCCAAATTGCTGTCATCTAATGATGTCATCTATCCAGGCTGTTCTATTATACAGATCTTATCCATTGCTTCTTCACTGCCAGGTAACCTCTTTCTCACAGGAGAATAGTTAAAGCTCTTTTGTGAATTATCTCATAGGTTCAGTACTATTTGACTTCTTTTGTTAGACCCATAATCCATAATCAACTAATAGCAAAACTCTCTCAAGTCAAATATATATTTTAGATTACTAAAGTTCCTTCCAAGTCAAAACTCTTCAGGTCTTCTCATTTTGATCTATTTCTTTTCAGCTATCATCATATTCCTCAGGTCAGTCAGACTATCTCTGAAGTTTCATTTAACAATATGAGAGGGGTACATAGAGGGGCAACTGACTTTTGTTAGAATTCTTTCCAACACATGAAATTGCTGTTCTTTCTATATTAAAAGTAACTTAATCTTCATTCAATTAAAACCTTTTTTTCAAAAGGATAAATTGCCAAATTCAGAGGATTATGTATTCCTTCATTTTATTAAATATTTATTGAGGTTTACAGTGGTCAAAAGGCTGGCTATAATGTCATTTCTCCCTAATTGAGTCCCTATCTCACTCTTCCAGAAAGCTAGTTCAAACTTTCCTTTGTCTCCTTAAGCCTTCCACATTTCCCTTAGCCCCTTCTTTCTGTTAAGGACCTTGTATATTAGTTATAAAATTGATGCCATTTTTGCCATGAGTTCTCACTTCTCTCCTTCCATCTCAAAACTTCTTGACATCTTTTATCCATACTCTCCTTCCTTCTCCTACTCTCTGAGAATGAAAGTGCCTTCTTCTTAAACTTCTCCTTGCCAAGATCAATGCCCTCAACATGGATCCTGAATTCCATACCCTTCTGCCTCTTCCAGGTTTCTCCTTCAAATACTATCCATTAGACTACGAATTCCTTGAGAGTCAGCACTAGTTTTCTCCCCCTTCTCTTTCTTTATATCCCCATGTTTGGCATATAGTAGCATTTAATAAATTAATTGTTGTTCTCTAACTTTCAACCTTTTCTTTGTAGGATTACAAAAGAAATTAGTTATATTTTAATTTATACAATGTTTCTTTTTCAAGTTCATGAATTCAAGGTTAAGAACACCTGTCTAAGAGGATTCAATACTGAGATATGTCCAACAAATATTTTCCCCCAAATCAAGTTCTAACTGTGCCTATATTTATCAGACCTTTCAATCAGATAATGAGAAATGTTTAGAAAGATTTTCTCCCTCCACAGAATGAGCTTGAGATAAAATGTTTCCCAAAATGAATGCAGACAAGATTAGAAGGGTAGCAGTAAACTGGGAAAATATTTTTACATCCAAAGGTTCTGATAAAGGCCTCATTTCTAAAATATATCGAGAATTGACTCAAATATATAAGAATTCAAGCCATTCTCCAATGGATAAATGGTCAAAAGATATGAACAGACAATTTTCAGATGATGAAATTAAAACCATGAAAAGGTGCTCCAAGTCACTATTGATCAGAGAAATGCAAATTAAGACAACTCTGAGATACCACTACACACCTGTCAGATTGGCTAAAATGACAGGAAATGATGATAACTGTTGGAGGGGATGTGGGAAAACTGGGACACTGATACATTGTTGGTGGAACTGTGAACGGATCCAACCATTCTGAAGAGCAATTTGGAGCTATGCTCAAAAAGTTATCAAACTGTGCATACCCTTTGATCCAGCAGTGTTTCTACTGGGCCTATATCCCAAAGAGATTTTAAAGGAGGGAAAGGGCCCCACATGTGCAAAAATGTTTGTGGCAGCCCTTTTTGTAGGGGCTAGAAACTGGAAACTGAAGGGATGCCCATCAATTGGAGAGTGGCTGAATAAATTATGGTATATGAATGTTATGGAATATTATTGTTCTGTAAGAAACGACCAGCAGGACGATTTCAGAGAGGCCTGGAGAGACTTGCATGAACTGATGCTGAGTGAAACGAGCAGAACCAGGAGATCATCATACACAGCAACAACAGTATTACATGATGATCAATTCTGATGGACATGGCTCTCTGCAACAAAGAATTGTCTCAAACCAATTCCGATTGTTCACTGAAGAAAACCATATACACCCAGAGAGAGGGAAATGAAATATGGACCACAACGTAACATTTTCATGCTCTCTATTGACATTTGCTTGCATTTTGTTGCCTTTCTCTGGTTCTTTCTTTTTCTTGTAGATAGGATTTTTATTGCATAACTTCTCAAGCATTTCAACATTATTAACATGTAGTGGACTTCCTGCCATCTAGGGGAGGGAAGGGGACTGGGGGTAAAATTTGTAATGGAAAGCTTTGTAAAGATCAATGTTGGGGAACTACCCATACATATGTTATACAAATAAAAAGCTTTAATAAAAAAAAAACTACCAACAGGAGGATTTCAGAGAGGACTGGAGAGACTTGCATGAACTGATGTTGAGTGAAATCAGCAGAACCAGGAGAACATCATACACAGCAACAAGATTATATGATGATCAATTTTGATGGACATGGTTCTCTTCAACAATGATGTGATTCAAACCAGTTGTTCATCGATGAAGACAGTCATATACATCCAGAGAGAGGCCTGTGGGAACTGAGTGTGAACCACAACACAGCATTTTAATGCTTTCTATGAATATTTGCATGCATTCTGTTTTCCTTCTTAGGTTGTTTTTTCTTCTCTTTCTAGATCTGATGTTTCTTGGGCAGTAAGATAACCGTATAGATATGTATACATGTATTGTATTTGTCATATAATTTATCCTATTTAGCATGTATTAGATTACCTGTCATCTAGGGATGGGGGGTGGGGGGAAGGAGGGGAAAAGCTTGGGAAAAAAAGTTTTTGCAAAGGTCAATGTTGAAAAATCACTCATATGTTTTGTAAATAAAAAGCTTTATATAAAAAAAAGAGAGATAAAATGTTTCCCAACCAATTTCAAATATAAAAAACATCTTTTTGCTTCCTCTAGTTAAAATCCAGATTTCTAGCAAGGTGTCCAACAGGCATTTAATTAAGCATCTCCCACATGTCAGGAACCAAATCGAGAAGAAAAACAAAACTACAACAACAAAGACAAACCTTGTCTTCAGGGAGCTTTCCTTATGTCGATGAATAAGACATTTCATGTTATGGAGTGGACTTTATTACATTCACCTTAAAAGTGTTATCTGGGTGACAAATGTTGGAGGGGATGTGGGGAAACTGGGACACTGATACATTGTTGGTGGACCTGTGAACGGATCCAACCATTCTGGAGAGCAATTTGGAGCTATGCTCAAAAAGTTATCAAACTGTGCATACCCTTTGACCCAGCAGTGTTTCTATTGGGCTTATATCCCAAAAAGATCTTAAAGGAAGGAAAGGGCCCCACCTGTGCAAGAATGTTTGTGGCAGCCCTTTTTGGAGTGGCTAGAAACTGGAAACTGAATGGATGCCCATCAATTGGAGAGTGGCTGAATAAATTATGGTATATGAATGCTGTGGAAAATTATTGTTCTGTAAGAAACAACCAGCAGGATGATTTCAGAGAGGCCTGGAGAGATTTGCATGAACTGATGCTGAGTGAAATGAGCAGAGCCAGGAGATCATTATACAGGGCAACAACAAGATTTATAAGATGATCACTTCTGATGGATGTGGCTCTTTTCAACAATGAGAGGATTCAGGCCAGTTCCAGTGGTCTTGTCATCTACACCCAGACTATGGGAACTAAGTGTGGATCACAACATAGCATCCTCACTTTTTTTTTTTTTTTTTTCTGAGGCAATTGGGGTTAAATAACTTGCCCAGGCTTACACAGCTAGCAAGTGTTAAGTGTCTGAGACTAGATTTGAACTCAGGTCCTCCTGACTTCCAGGCTAGTGGTCTGTGCACTGCGCCACCTAGCTGCCGCCATTTTCAGTCTTTTTGTTGTTTGCTTGCATTTTATTTTGCTTCACTTTCTCCTTGTGTGGCATGATAATTGTATAACTATGTATGCATATATTGGATGACATGTTTCTACCATGTTTAACATATATTGGACTACTTGCCATCTAGGGGAAGGTGTGGAGGAAGGGGAGGGAAATTGGAACACAGGGTTCTGCAAGAGCTAATATTGAAGAATTGTCCCCTCATATGTTTTGAAAAATAAAAAGCTTTAATTAAAAAAAAAAAAAAAGAAAAAGCTTAAAAAAAAGTTGGGATCTTGTTAAGTTAAACTTTAACGTGCATATGGGATCTTGGGTTAAATAAAAGGTAATTATTTTTCCTGAGTGATATGACACTGTCGGAACGAACAGGAGGGAACCCAAACA